>JAAAKG020127185.1:0-14838 GCA_010014905.2 Druon quercuslanigerum
ATGTTGTATAAGGACGACAAAATTTAATGTCTTACATACAAATGGCCAATCTACTTTAGGAAAGATTCTATTTATTTCTTCAAGTAGAAAATTATGGGTTTAGACAGGCAGTTCTATTATTAAACATATCATAAATAATTACATCATAAAGATTGTGATTGTTGCATTAAGATTGAAAAATATTATGTCTGACTGAAAAATCAAAAATAGAAAATTCTGATTTTGGGTCAGCTAAGTACATGCAACCTATCATAAATAATAATCATAGAATTAAAAATGTTAAGGTGGAATTAACACGACAAAATTTAATATCTTACATATAAATGACAAATCTACTTTAGGAAAGATTCTATTTATTATTTCAAATAGAAAATTATGAGTTTAGACAGGTAGATCTATTATTAAACCTATCATAAATAATTACATCATTGAGAATGTGATTGCTGCATTAAGATTGAAAAATATTATGTCTGACTGAAAAATCAAGAATCTACTTAAAGAAGGATTCTGTTTAGTATTTTCAATAAAAAATTCTGATTTTGGGTGAGCTAAGTGTGTTTAACCTATCACAAATAATAATCACAGAATTAAAAATGTTAATGTTGTATTAGGACGACAAAATTTAATGTCTGACATATAAATGGCGAATCTACTTAAGTAAAGATTCTATTTATTATTTCAAGTAGAAAATTATCAAATAATTACATCATCAGGAATGCTATAGTTGCATTAAGATTGAAAATATATTGTCTGGATGAGAAATAATGAATCTACTTAAAAAAGAATTCTATTTTGTAATTTTTATTAGAAAATTCTGAGATAGGTCATCCAAGTGTACTCAACCTATCACAAATAATAATAACAGCATTCAAAATGTTATGGTTGTATTAGGATTAAAAAATAAATATCTGACAGATAAATGATGAATCAAATTACAACTAAACATTATGATTGGTTAAGGATAAAGAAGTACAAAGTCTGCCTCTTAAATGACGAATCTACTTAAATTAGGATTCTATTTAGTATTGCCAGTAGAATAATCAGAGTTTGTTGAGCCGATGCTAGATATCACGTCTGACTGATAAATGGCAATTCTACTTAATGCAGGATTCAGTGTGATATTACAATTATATTTTGTATTTAAAAATAGGAGAGGATTCAGTTTCGGTGTTACTTGAAAATTTGAGGGGGGGATATACCAAAATATCATAAATTGTCACAAGAGCGAGGGGGGGGGCGGATTTAAAAGGATCACTGAAAATAGCATCATATATGGATGCTCCCTTATTCAAAATATAAATAGCTTTTAATTGTTAATTTACACTTACAAAGAGCTGAAAATTGTATATGCGCTGGAACACAATTGTAAGGAGCCAGATCCGCACTTCGTGTGTATCTCATGTTTGCCAAATCCAATTTGTACATTCCACGTTGATTCGTATGAGTTACGTAACCATATTTGAACATGTGACCAATATCCTAAAAAACAGAAATTTAGAAATCAATGATTTGATTCCTATGAGAGTAAAAGTAAGTACTTTTAATCATTTTATTTATTTTATTTCTGTTTAGAAAATTTCTACATTTTTGATCAAATTACTGTCCAATTTTATGGGCTACAAATTTAAAACGCTTTTCAGGTATGCTGAATTGCATTCTGGAATATCTAGAAGGTAATTTCATGCTTCAAAGTTTTCGAATTCATAAAGCCTTCATAATTTAAATAGTTCACAAATTCGCTCGCTTGAAATTCAAAATGCCTTAAAATTTGAAATGCTGGAAAAACATTTTTATATTTTTTCATTATTTATACATGTTAAGAAAATAATTAATTCTATTTTTTCATATAATTATTTTCGAATTTTCTCAAGAGGTTTATAGTTATCCAATGTGTAAAACTTAAAAATAAAAAAATACGATATAATAGTTTTCTTTTTAAAGGAAAAAGATAATTGCGATTTTAATTTTCTGTAAAAAATTATTTCAGGAAATGCTTAAAGTATTTAAAGGAAATTTTTTAAATACCTAAAACTGGGAATTTTAGAAATTACATTATTGGAAAAAAAGATTTTGTTTTTTTTTTGCGGCTGAAATTTGTTCAGCTTTGATTTAAAACGATTAATCTTAGAAACGACATTTCTGAACAAAAAGTTGAGCTTTTCATGTCCAGCATTTTTCGTTCTTATATATTTTTTATGTTAAACCCATTTAATGACAGTCTTTCACTTTTTTTTAAAGAAAAAGGGAATTTTTCATTTTTCTCCTAAACTATAAAATTTAAAAGGTCAATTATTGGACAAAAACATTTTAATTCTTTTGTGTTCGACATTTTTTGCACTTTTTTTTTATCTTAATTTCTTTTCTTTAACCCTGTTTAACTTGTTTATGATGAAAAGGACATTTACTCACTTTTTCTCTAAAACTACAAAATTTAAAAAACAGCCAAATTATTTTTAAACATTTCAAAACTTCGAGGCTATCAGATTTTTTCATTAAAACAAAACATTGATCAATACTAATATAATTATAGATTTATAAACATATTATTATAAATAAATTGTAATGCTATGGTTGGATAAGGATTGAAGTTTAACTAATAAAAGTCAAATCTACTTTGTGCAGAATTCAATATTTACTACTTTCAGTAGAACAATCTGGGTTTGGACAGCCGAGTATATTATATAATAAATAAATAATATAACGCGTATATGCAACTTGCAGTAAATTCCTAAATTATTAAAATAGGAAAATTTCGAAACGCTCAAAATTAAATAATTTCAGATTAGAATTTTGAAAATTGAAAAATTTAAATTTCAAGCGAATTAAAATTGTTTTACTTTCAATTCATAATGTTTAAATTTGTCGAGTTCTAAATTTATATTAGAAACAAAAAAATGATAATTAACGATAAAAATATAATTAAATAAATTTTTCTAAAATCAATTCACTCTCAGTTCAACGATGAAACTGGAAAAATGTTCAATTCTAAATGTTTGAAGATTCCATTAATCAAACAAATTTCAAAATGAAGCATTTTTGCAAAAGAAACATTACAGATTAAAAAATTTTTACTACGGAATGTTGAAAATTAAATAAACCCGAAATTCATTTAAAAATTGAAAAAGTTTGTATTCACAAAGAATTGTGATGCTAAATTTTAATTATTTTGAGCACATTTATATCGTTTAAAAATTATTTATTTAAAAATCGTTTGTTATACTTTTCAAAATTCATACATTTTGATTTTAAAAGCAAAATTAAAACTTATAGAATTATTTTTTAATAATAATAACACCTCTAAGAATTTTATGGTTTTATTAAAATTTAAAAATATAACGTCTGGCTGGTAAATCACGCATCTATTTAATGAAAGATGCAATGTACTATTTCCAGTAGAAAATTCTAAGCTAGGTCAGCCAAGCCCATTGCACCAATCACTCAGAGAAAAAGTTGTCTTAAAACAAAAGCATTGTCCTCTTGCCTGTTTTGTTTTGAATCACGTGCAAATCCTTTTTACACAAACGGAATTATTTGGCTGCAAGATTACAAGAAGTTTGTTGCAAAGGGCGAATATTTTCTGCAAAAAGATTCTTTTTGTGACAAATGAAAATCCTCTCAACCATAAATTTAAGAGGAACTTCCATTCGGGTTAAAAAGCATCCTTTCGACAGAAGAGGAAATTACTCTGAGTGATTATAAGCAACAAGCAGTACATTTCCGGATTCCGAACAATAAAAATACAAAAAATCTAAAAATACATCATTAAAAAAACTTTGAAATATTAAAAGTTTTTAAAGTTTTCGAAAAAAATGACTAACAAATGACGAATCTACTTTAGGAAAGATTCAATGCTACTATTGTCTGTAGAAAATTCTGCGTTTGTCAGCCGAGTTTCTTTAACTAGTTATAAATAATAATATTATAACTAAATTAGTTGCATTAGGATTAAATAAATATAATGTTTAACTGATAAATAACGAATCTATTAGAGGAAGGATTCAATTAACTATTTTCAGTAGAAACTTTGATTTTAGTTAACCGAGTTAATTAAACCAATTATAAATAATAATACTATTAAAACTGGACGTTGTAGTTGGTTTAGGATAGAAAGGTACTACGTCTGGTTGTTGAATGACACATCCACTTAAAGGAGCGTTTTGTTCAGTTTTTTCAGTAGAAAATTCTGAGTGTACTATTTCGACTAGAAAATTATGAGTTTGGCAAGGTAAGTCTATTAAACCTAACATAAATAATAATAACATTATTAAGATTAAGGAATGATCCGTGAGGTACGGATTTGCATGAAAAAGAAAAGAATAAATTCTTTTTTTCGACAAAAATAAAAAAGAAGAATGAAAAATGAGAAGGCTGCGAACCAAGTCCCCTTCTTTCTTATTTTTATTTTGTTTCGTCTTTTTTATTTGTATTATTATCAAATTACAATAAACAACATTGATAAAAAATAATCACCAACGTTTCAGGAATCATCAAGCACCCTTAACAAGGCAAACAAGAACATAAAAAATCCAAAATATTCGAGCAGGCAGGAACAGCGACGAAACCACGATGCTTTCTTCCTGACACCCAAGAATTAAAATCAGGAAGATAGCTTCTTCTTTTTTATGCTTTGTTGGTGATACTTTTTTAAAAATGTTTTTTATTGTGATTTGACAATAATAAAAATAAGGAAGACTAAAGAAATAAAAAAGAGAAGGAAAGGAGTAAAAATTTTTGCCTTCTCATTTTCCTTTCCTTTCTTTTATTTTTGACAAAAAAAAATTTTTTTTCTTTTCCTTTTCAGGAAAATCTGTATCTGTTCTGAAATTTAAATGGGGGCATTTTATGGTGGTTGTCCAAATTTGCTTGTTGGACTCTTGGTTTTATTTTCAGGAATTCTACACATTAACATCATCTATTTAAAGAAATATTACATTAATTATGTCCGCAGTTTAGAGAGGGAGTTCCAAAATTAAACCTATCATCAATCATTTAAACATTAAGAATGTGATTGTTGCATTAGGATTGAATAATCACAGAATTAAAAATGTTATTCTTGTATTAGGATTAAGAAACATAATGTCTGACAGATAAATGGCAAATCTACTTAAAGCAAGATTCTTCTTATTATTCCAGATAGAAAATCATGAGTTTAGACAGGCAGTTCTATTATTAAACCTATCATAAATAATTACAACATTAGAAATGTGATTGCTGCATTAACATAGAAAAATATAATGTCTGATTGAAAAATCAAGAATCTACTTTAAGCAGGATTCTGTTTAGTATTTTCAATCGAAAATTCTGATTTTGGGTCAGCTAAGTACATGTAACCTATCATAAATAATAATCATAGAATTAAAAATGTTATTCTTGTATTAGGATTAAGAAACTTAATGTCTGACAGATAAATGGCGAATCTACTTAATGCAAGATTCTCCTTATTATTCCAGATAGAAAATAACGAGTTTAGACAGGCAGTTCTATGATTATACCTATAATAAATAATTACATCATTAAGAATGTCATAGTTGCATTAAGATTGAAAAATATATTGTCTGAATAAGAAATACTGAATCTACTTAAAGGAGGATTCTCTTTTGTATTTTCATTAGAAAATTCTGACTTAGGTTGAGCTAAGTGTATTTAACCTATCACAAATAATAATCACAGAATTAAAAACGTTAATGTTGTATTAGGACGACAAAATTTAATGTCTGACATATAAATGGCAAATCTACTTAAGGTATGATTCTATTTATTATTTAAAGTAGAAAATTATGGGTTTATACAGGCAGTTATATTATTAAACCTATCATAAATAATTACATCATTAAGAATGTCATGGTTGCATTAAGATTGAAAAATATAATGTCTGACTGAAAAATCAAGAATCTACTTGAAGCAGGATTCTGTTTAGTATTTTCAATAGAAAATTCTGATTTTGGGTCAGCTAAGTGTATTTAAACTACAACAAATAATAATCACAGAATTAAAAACGTTATTCTTGTATAAGGATTAAGAAACTTAATGTCTGACATACATGTCTGACATACATGGCGAATCTACTTAATGCAAGATTCTCCTTGTTATTCCAGATAGAAAATAACGAGTTTAGACAGGCAGTTCTATGATTATACCTATAATAAATAATTACATCATTAAGAATGTCATAGTTGCATTAAGATTGAAAAATATATTGTCTGAATAAGAAATACTGAATCTACTTAAAGGAGGATTCTCTTTTGTATTTTCATTAGAAAATTCTGACTTAGGTTGAGCTAAGTGTATTTAACCTATCACAAATAATAATCACAGAATTAAAAACGTTAATGTTGTATTAGGACGACAAAATTTAATGTCTGACATATAAATGGCAAATCTACTTAAGGTATGATTCTATTTATTATTTAAAGTAGAAAATTATGGGCTTATACAGGCAGTTATATTATTAAACCTATCATAAATAATTACATCATTAAGAACGTGATTGTTGAATTAAGATTGAAAAATATCATGTCTGACTAAGAAATCATGAATCTACTTAAAGAAGGATTCTGTTTAGTATTTTCAATAGAAAATTCTGATTTTGGGTCAGCTAAGTGTATTTAACCTATCAACAATAATAATCACATAATTAAAAACGTTATTCTTGTATTAGGATTAAGAAACTTAATGTCTGACAGATAAATGGTGAATATTTTCAAGGATAGATTCTCTTTATTATTTCAAGTAGAAAATAATGGGTTGATACAGACAGTTCCAAAATTAAACCTATCATAAATAATTACATCATTAAGAATGTGATTGCTGCATTAAGATTGAAAAATATAATGTCTGACTGAAAAATCAAGAATCTACTTAAAGAAGGATTCTGTTCAGTATTTTTAATAGAAAATTCTGAGAATTTAGTTCTAATATTTAAACCTATCATAAATAATTACATCATTAAGGATGTAATTGTTGCATTAAGATTGAAAAATATAATGTCTGACTGAAAAATCATGAATCTACTTCAAGAGGGATTCGCTTGAGTATTTTCTATAGAAAATTCTGATTTTGGGTCAGCTAAGTATATTTAACCTATCATAAATAATAATCACAGAATTAAAAATGTTAATGTTGTATTAAGACGACAAAATTTAATGTCTGACAGATCAATGGCAAATCTACTGAATGCAAGATTCTATTTATTATTCGAAATAGAAAATTATGAGTTTAGACAGGCAGTTCTATTAATAAACCTATTATAAATAATTACATCATTAATAATGTTCTGGTTCCATTAAGATTGAAAGAATGTAATGTTTTACTGAGAAATCATGATTCTAATTAAAGACGGATTCTGTTTAGTATTTTTAATTGAAATTTCTGATTTTGGGTCAGCTAAGTGTATTTAACCTATCATAAATAATAATCACAGAATGAAAAATTTTAATGTTGCATTTAGATGAAAAAATATAATGTCTGACATATAAATGGCGAATCTACTTAAGGAAAGATTCCATTTATTATTTCAAGTAGAAAATAATGGGTTTAGACAGGCAGTCCTATTATTAAACCTATCATAAATAATTATATTATTAAGAATGAGATTGTTGCATTAAGATTGAAAAATATAATGTCTGACTGAAAAATGAAGAATCTACTTAAAGAAGGATTCCGTTTAGAGTTTTCAATTCAAAATTCGGAGTTAGGTCAGCTAAGTCTATTGAACCTATCGCAAATAATAATAAGAGTATTTAAAATGTGATGCTTATGTTAGGATAAAAAAATATAATGTCTAGCTGTTAAATTATTAATCTACTTAAGAAAGGATTCAATGCTCTATTTCCAGTAAAGAAGTCTAAGTTTGATCAAACAAGTCTATTTAACTTATTAAGAATAATAATAACAGCCTTTAGAATGTTTATGGCTATATTATCATAAAAAGGATAATGTCTGTCTAGTAAATGCCAAACCTACTTGATGCAGTATTCAATGCACTATCTCCAGTAGAAAATTCTTTAATTTTTTAAACTCGTAGAAATATGTAAATTGGTCATCTTAGGAATGCCAAAACCATAAAAGTCGAAAACGTCTTAAGTTTGGTGAAATTTCTGGGCTCGTATTTTTAAAGTTAGAAAATCTTTTGAATGTGACATGCAACTGATGAGAGGAATATGAAATGTGTAACTGGTCTTAAAATCAATCCTTTTAGGAAACTTAAAAGTTGGAAGAAAGTTACAAACCTGACGTTCTGGGATGTAAAGTCCTCTGACCAGATCAAATTGCCCGTCGATGGGTTCCGGATGCACCGTGTGATGTTTCCTCTTCTGAGCAGCGTCTCTGATTACCTGGACTGTTTTTATGCCAATGTCCCTTTCGCTTCGCCAATTCAGCACCCAAACTTGATCCAGCGACGGTACGTACTGCAATTCCACTGGAAACTTGTCTGTAACTACCACCTGCAAATTACAAGAATTGGATTTCGGTTAGAATCAAATCCAATTTAATTGGAAACTCTAAATTAAACGTCAATCGTTTCAGAATCGTTTCGAGCTTTTGAATCTAAGAAGAGTAATTTAAAATCGATTTTGTTTCGGAGTCAACAAAACTTTTTTCGTTCGAGAAACCGAAATTCACTTTTTTCGAAAGTTCAAATTAAAAATCGAATATTATTTATTTATAGAGTTGAAGATTAATTGCTTTAAATAAAAAATGTGACGGTTTCAGAGGCCCTATTAGATGGATAATTTTAAATTCCAGGTCATTCCAAGATTTTCTCAGGGTCAATTTTTCATTTTCGTGGGCTGGTAATTGCACTTCTTTTTGAAATTTCCACGTCTTAACTCAGAATATTAATTCTTCTCGAAAATTTCCCATTCCAGGAAAAATTTACTATTTTAGGTCAAAATTCTAATTTTCCTCGAAAATTTCCTGTTATAGATGAAATTGAAATGACTTGGGAAAATTCACTGTCTTAAAGCAAAATGGTGATTCTTTTTTGAAATTTCCTCTTTTAAATTAATATTTTAATTAAATTGAAAAATTCAGTGAGTCAGATCAAAATTATAATTCTTCTCAAAAATTCTCAGCTCCAATTAAAAATTACAATTCCTTTATAAAATTTCCTTTACCAAATCTAAATCATAATTCTTCTTGAGAATGCCGCGATCCAAGTGAAAATTGTAAATTTTTTGGAAAATTCACTGTTTAAAATCAAAATTGTAATTTTCAATAATTCTTCGTTTAAAGTGAAAAATACAATTACATGCGAAAATCGACTGCCTTAAGTCAAAATGGTAATTCTTTTTTGAAATTTCCTCTTTTAAGTAAATATTTTAATTAAATTGAAAAATTCAGTGATTCAAGCCAGAATTATAATTCTTCTAAAAAAATTACGGTTTCAAGTCAAAATTTTATTTATTTCGGAAAATTCACTGTTCAAGGCCAAAATTATAATTCTTCTTGAAAATTTGCAGCTCCAAACAAAAATCACAATTCCTTTGGAAAATTCCCTTTACTAAATCAAAATCATAACTCTTCTTGAGAATGCCCCGATTTAAATGAAAATTGTAAATTTATTGAAAAATTTACTGATTAAAGTCAAAATTCTAATTTTCAAAAGTTCTTCGTTAAGAGTAAAAAATGCAATTCCTTAGGAAAATCCACTGTCTTAAGGAAAAATGGTAATTCTTATTTGAAATTTACCCCTTTAAGTAATTATTTTAATTAAATTGAAAAATTCAGTGTTCCAAGCCAGAATTGTAATTCTTCTAAAAATATTTACTGTTTAAAGCCCAAATTTAAATTATTTCGGATAATTCACTGTTCAAGTTCAAAATTATAATTCTTCTTGAAAATTCTCAGCTGCAAATGAAAATTACAATTCCTTTAGAAAATTCCCTTCACCAAATTAAAATCATGATTCTTCTTGAGAATGTCCCGATCCAAGTGAAAATTGTAAATTTTTGGAAAATTTACTGTTTAAAGTCAAAATTGGAATTTTCAAAAGTTCTTCGTTAAGAGTAAAAAATGCAATTCCTTGGCAAAATCCACTGTCTTAAGGAAAAATGGTAATTCTTTGTCGCAATTTCCTCTTTTAAATCACTATTTTAATTAAATTGAAAAATTCAGCGATTCAAGCTGGAATTATAATTATTCTTAAAAATTTTCTGTTTCAAGTCAAAATTTAATTTATTTCGGAAAATTCACTGTTCCAGGTCAAAATTATAATTCTTCTCAAAAATTCCCCGCTTCAAATAAGAAACACAATTCCTTTTGAAAATTCTCTTTTACAAATCAAATCCAATTCTTTAGAAAAATTTACTGTTTAACGCCAAATTTATCATTTTTTTCTGAAATTTCCTCTTTTGCGGCAAAATTACAAATTTATTGTAAAATTCAGTGATTCAAGCCAAAATTATAATTATTCTAAAAAAATTACGGTTTCAAGTCCAAATTTTATTTATTTTGAAAAATTAACTGTTCCAGGTCAAAATTATAATTCTTCTTGAAAATTCCCAGCTCTTTTGAAATTTTCTCTTTTAAGTAAATACTTTAATTAAATTGATAAATTCAGTGATTCAAGCCAGAATTAAACTTCTTCTAAAAAATTTATGGTTTCAAGTCAAAATTTGATTTATTTCTGAAAATTCATTTTTTCAGGTCAAAATTATAATTCTTTTTGAAATTCTCTGCTCGAAATGAGAAACACAATTCCTTTTAAAAATTTCCTTTTACAAATCAAATCCAATTCTTTAGAAAAATTTACTGTTTTAAGTCAAATTTAACATTCTTTTCTGAATTTTCCTCTTTCGCGTCAAAACTGCAAATATATTGTAAAATTCAGTGATTCAAGCCAGAATTATAATTATTATTAAAAAATTACGGTTTCAAGTCAAAATTTTATTTATTTCGGAAAATTCACTGTTCAAGGTAAAAATTATAATTCTCTTTGAAAATTCCTTAGGAAAATCCACTCTCTTAAGTCAAAATAGTATTCCTTTTTTGAAATTTCCTCTTTTAAGTAAATATTTTAATTAAATTAAAAAATTCAGTGATTCAAGCCAGAATGATTATTTTTTTAAAAAATTGACGGTTACAAGTCAAAATTTTATTCATTTCGGAAAATTCACTGTTCCACGTAAAAATTATAATTTTTCTTGAAAATTACCAGCTCCAAATGAGAATCACAATTCCTTTTAAAAATTCCCTTTTACAAATCAAAATTCAGTGATTCGAGCTAGAATTATAATTTTTCTAAAAAATGGACGGTTTCAAGTCACAATTTTTTTATTTCGAAAAATTCACTGTTCCAGGTCAAAATTATAATTCTTTTTGAAAATTCACAGCTTAAACTGAGAAACACAATTGCTTTTGAAAATTCCCTTTTACAAATCAAATCCAATTCTTTAGAACAATTTACTTTCTTAAGTCAAAATAGTAATTCTTTTCTGAAATTTCCTCTTTCGCGTCAAAATTACAATTTTATTGTAAAATTCAGTGATTTAAGCTAGAATTACTTTAAAAAATTTTTTGTTTTCCTTAATGATTCGTAATTTTGGTAAAAAATTATTTTCTTTAGCTTAAAATTGAACTATTTAATGAAAATTTTTTATCTTGAGTTTAAAATTTAATCCTTTTAACTGAAAATTTGAGCCTGCTTGAATTTTATTAATTTTGTAGAAAATTCATCTGCTTTGGTTAAAAAATCAACTATTATATGTTCCGTTGAAAATTGATCTTTCAGGTTGAAAATTCAAATTTTTGGTTAAAAGTTGAATTACTTAAAAGAAATTTTTTTTTTGTTACAGATTCATAATTTTAGTCCATAATTCTTTTCCTTGATTAAAAATTAAACTAATTTTTAAAAAATTTATTTTTTAAATAAAAAATTATTCATTTTAACTCAAAAATTAAGTACGTGGTTGAAACTTAACTTTTTTATTGAAACCTTCGTGTTAAAAATTCAAATATTTTGTATTCAAAATTAATTTTTAAAATAAAAATTAAACTATTTCTTTTTTAGTTCAAAATCGAGTTTTTTATTTTAAAGATGAAAACATTTGATTGAAAATTTATGCAATTTGTTTCAGCTTCATATTTTGGGTAGAAAATTAATCTTCTTAGTTGCAAATTAAAATATTTTATTCGAAATTTATGTATTTTTTTATAAATTCGTATTTTTGGCGATTAAAAATGTATTTATTTCGTTAAAAAAATGTCTTTTTTGTGAAATTTTCTTGATATTCAACATTTTGTTACAAATTTTTCTTTTTGGCTCAATTCAATTGTTTTTTATTTAAAATAAAAATATATTATGTAAACAAATTGAACAAATTTATTCAAAATTAACTTGTTTGTTGTAGCTTCATATTTTTGGTTTAAAAATTCAACGTGAAAATGAAAATTTCGGGTTATAAATTCAAATATTTTGTATTCAAAATTAATTTTTAAAATAAAAATTAAACTACATCTTTTTTAGTTCAAAATCGATCTTTTTTTTAAAGATTAAAATATTGTTTTAAAAATTTATAAATTTATTCTTCTATTTACCCATATAAAGATATCTTCAATAAAATCCTCGTATTTTAAACATCACTAAATAAAAGATTGTCTTAACCTCTTTTTCTTCTACGCAGATATAAACTTTTATTTATTCATTTGTTTACTCTCTTGTCATTTTTGCATTTATTTTATTGTTATTCGACAAAATCCTTTTTGTTATTGGGAGCAGTTGTAACAAATTAGGTGGAAAATCGTCTTTGAGATCTAATGAAAGCGGCTCACAAACAGGGTTGTAAAAATCGGCACGGGGGTGGGGGTGAATGAGGATGGGGGGGGGGGGGGATATTGGATAAGGTTGAAGTTAGCGACCAGCAATAACACAACTGGCAAATAGCGCGCGATCCATTGCACTTGGACGATTTTCCTCTACGGTTAAAAGCATAAATCCGTTTAAGCCGACAAACCGGAATGCGCTCATACACTTCCGGTTGATTAATCTCGAGATATCATCGTAGAAGCACCTATCATCGATCGCCTTTTCAGTCAACAATTTTCAGGAAAGAAATCTCCTAAGATCAAATTTTCTTAAATATATATAAAATAAAATATAATAATAATAAATATAATAAATCTTCAATAATAATAATTTGTCAATTAATTTGTTAATAAGAATTTAATAATAAATCTTTTTTTGTATTAAAAAAAAATTCCATATAGAAAGATTGAGATAATCGAATTACGTCTAGTAATCTATCGTATCAATTTTATTGAAGGACAGAAGCTATCATATTCCCCGGAGTCATTTAAAAGCAGAAAATAAATCTGGCATGGGAAAATTTTATTGGTTATGCTAATTTTTTTATATCCATGAGTCATATATTTTTTTAAACTTCATACGATTTGCAATAAAAAAAATTATGCATAAATAAATTTTTAAAGCTGAAATGATCAGTGTAAGTTTCAGATTGGTTAAGAAAAACAATTTTTAACAGGAAATTAACATTTTGAATATAGATTTATTTTTTTATTTTATTTTTTGGTTATATAAATATTATTTTTCTACGATTCTTGAGAAAATGAAGAAAAAAATTAATTTTCAACCGGTTGTATTTTTAAACACAAATGGTACAATTTGTACCATTAGAGAATGATGTTCTACACTATATTTTATTGTTTTATTGTAAAAATATAAATTTTTATTAAAATAGTTTTTAGAATAATATGATAGTTGAACCTTCAAATCGAAAAAGATTTTTAATTTAAAAAAAAAATTTGTTAAAATATTTTGAAATTTTCTTTAAAAATTAGCTTTCAAAAATAATGAATTATTTTTAACTTTAGCAGGTATCTTAAGAAAAGTTTTTTATTTCCTGGAAAGTTTTCAAATTCCTGAAAAGCTTCGACTTTTTTGTTCATAATTTTGGAAAATAAAATTTTTTAATATTTTCGAATCGTTTCAAAATTGGTAAAACTTCTAAATATCTTTTAAAGTAATTCTAACTTTTCCTAAAATTGGTTCAAAATCCTGAAAAATAATAAAAATGCTTCTAGATTTTCCAGATTCTTTTTTAACGGTTTTAGAAATCTTTTGAAATGTGTTAAAATATTTTAAAATATTATCTTATATTCTAATTTTCCGAAATAAAAAAAAATTTTAATTTTCGCAGAAAACTTCAGAATATATTTTTATTATTCTGAAGCTATTTAAAATTCTTGTAGGATTTCTAAATTTGTGTGTAAAATCTTCAAAGGTCTAGATTTTGTTTTGAATTTAAAAAAATATTTTTACATTTTAAATTATTTTCGAGGATGCTTAAAAAGTTCAACATATTTTTTTAATTGATTGGATTTTTTTTAAAGTATTAAAAATGCAAAAATGCATTACCCCTTCTTTTTTCAATAAAAGTCCTTTGAAAATTTTCCAGAAGGGTTAAAAATTTTTTTTATTATCCTTATATCTTTTAAAATTCTTAAACAACTTTAAAACTTTATTTTAAAATACTTAAAAAATACATTTGATTTAAAATTTGTCTAAATCTTTGTAAATTTTAAATTATTAAAAAAATTCTTGGAGAACTTTGAAATATTGTTTAAAATACTTGGCATTTTTCCTAAAATTTAAAAAAAAATTATGAAATGAAAAGATGCCTTAAAATAATCTAAATAATTTTTTAACGATTTAGGAAAGGTTTAAAATGTTTTAAAAATCTTACAAATATTGCTTTGAAAATATTTTTTTATAAAATATATATATATATATATTGATATAGGTCGCTAGCCTAAAGTTGAGAACCATTAAGAGAGCGTCAATATACACTCATGTTTTCTAAAAACAAACTTGAGTGGAAA
>JAAAKG020127196.1:0-14838 GCA_010014905.2 Druon quercuslanigerum
TATATATATATATATATATGTCTTGTAATAATGCAATATTTACCAACAGAATCAAGGGTGATCGTCAAGGTAAAGATTAGAGAATAGACGATAATCATTTTTTGCAATTAGGAGAAACCGAATAATGCGTAAATAAAAATTAAGGTTTGCCGGTTTTATCAAGAATATCCTCGTGTTTCGTTAGAGCTTTCAATATACATACAGTATATGGTAGGGAAAATCTTATCTTTTTGATTACATCCGTTACGTCTGATCTTTTGAGATAAGGTTATTTATATTTCATAAAAAATTCCGTTGAAAAAGAACACTGTTTCCTGAACAATTCTATGTATAAACGATAATATAAAATATATATGATGCACTTACAATGACATTACTAATCATTCACACTATTTTGCATTGCTAAAATATATAATTATTTTAGTTTAAGGGACGTATTTTCCTTTTTTTAAACTAAAATGAACCTTTTCTTTCTGAATAGGGTTTGCGAAGTGGGCGGCGACCCTAACTAGGAAAAATAGTTTATTTAAATGAAACAAAAATATTTTGATTTATTTGCGAAAAAGATTGAAGCTTCAGGAAGTATTTAGGAGCAATCGCGCCGCTTTCCAATATTGCAAATATATCAGCATTGAATGTTCATAAAAAATTTGTCCTGTGGTTGCAATGAGATAATATCAGACCTCTAGTTTATACAATTGTTAAAGCATATCAAAGAATTAAGTACCTACGAAATAAACGAATTTTAATTGAAATATGTTTATGGTTGCAAAATTTGTAAAACGAGATTCCGATAAGATATAACTTTTTTGTGATACAAGGTTCTACAATAATATTGCTTGAGTTCAATAAATTCTAAACACATGCTTATCTTTTCTTCAGAGAATTTATTTATCTCGTTTTGTTGGCTTGCTCATTATTGATCTCCTATGAATAAAAAAAAGAAACTCTAAACATTTATGGAGACACTTATGATTTCCAGGTGGATGAAAACAATTGGCACCTATTGAAATATTAATATGGAAGAAGAAATAATTTTTGATAATATTGTACAAACTAGAATTGATCCCATACTACGTTAGTTACGCGTTTTTAAATTTTGTAGAATTCTTAGTCTTGAAAAATTGGTTAAAAAATAGAAATTTGCAAAATATAATTTCTCTTTAATATTTGAAATAGATTTTTAGGTAGTTTATGTTTTTAATATTCGAAAGTAAAAATATGTAAGAGAAAACGCGAACAAGCCAGGTAAAGAAGGACGTCCTTCTGTAAGATTTCTATTTTATTTATTTTTTTACTGATTTAAAGTGGAATTTTACGCGTGAATAATCTGCTAATTAAGTGTTTAAGAGATAAGAGATGAGCGTGTTTATTATTTTATTAATTCTTTTAGAACAAAAACAAAATAGTTTTGAATTTTCCCTTTCTTTATCCTGCAAAATGAAAAAAAATAGCTTTAAATCTTCTAAATTCTTCACAGACAAATTTGGAAAGTTTTTAAATTACATATAAAACTTTTAGAAGTACTCTTACTTCCTTGAAAAGTAAATTCGTAAGCGAAAGACGCGGATCTTTTTTATTTGTTTTCTAGAAAGACTCTGAAAGGCACTGACGAAAGACTAAATCCTCGGGAGCAATAATATTGAAACTTTATTATTGTTATTTGTAACTTCAAGTGACTTGTCACATTTTTGAACAACTTCGGATCACAAGTGTATTCAATTTTTAGCTCAAAACTTTGTTGTTTTTAGATTAATGGTGTTAAACGTACTTTACTCTAAAATACAATAAAATTGGGCTCAAGGTACCTCCTGGAACTTCAGTTCTTTCATCTGTGCTCAATAGTGTAATTTTGTCGGTTTCAATGTTTATTTTTGCCCATCCTGGCAGAAGGAAAAGACCTGCCAGGAGGAATTTGTGTGTCAGAAGCAGAATACCTGGCAGGAGAATTCTGTCTGCGAGGAGAAGAAGAAGAATACTTACTGCTACATTCTGCCACGAGGATCGCCGGGAATGGGGTCTCCATTAGGCGAACACTCAAATTGTGAACTTAAATCTGCAAAAGAAATCATAATAAACCCGTAATTGAACGTTTTTTATTTACTATTAAAAAAAAATTTAATTTTAGTCATCGATAAAGAATAGCAATTAGGATAAAATGGCTATTACTTCGGACTAATTGTTATTTGCATTGAGTAGGAAAATGTTTTTAAAATTATAGACAGTTGTATTTTAATATTATATTCTTTCATTTCGTTAAAGTATACAATAAAAACAATTTTTTGTTTTTTATTTAAAATGAAGTTGTGTTTTACTTTAAATGCCAAACTGTTTTAAAATTTATTTTTTGCTTGAAGGTTCATTTTTTTAATTTATGCCTTTCATTAACTTTTTTCAATATTAAACGTTCGCTTTAAGTGCAAACTCAACCACTTGCTTGAACTCTTTTTTTTGTGGAATATTAATAATTTTAGTTAAAAAGAGAACTATTTGTTTTAAATTAATTTTTTTGTGTGAATTCAAATAATTTTAATTCACAATTAAAATATTTTTTGTTTGAACGACAAAAACTATAAATTCACAGGCTAGCTATGTTTTCAAAATAAAAGAATTGTTGCAAAAGCTATAAAATGCTGTGAGTGTCAATGAAAATGTATTGGTTAAATGTGAAAATTGAATTTTTTTGTTATTGACGGTAGTTTTGAGAAGGAAAAGGATTATCTTTAATTTAAAAAACAAACATTTAAACATACAATAACATTATTTACTAAAAAACTTGTGTCTTTGAACGAAGTGTTGCTTCTTATCGCTTTTAATTTTATAATTATTGTTAAAATAATAAGATTTTAAGTAATACACTGAAAATATTGGGTTATATCGTTTAAGATCATGGATTTTCAATTTGAGGAGTGCCATATATAATGAGCATAAAAGTTTTCATGCTAATCGCAAAAATATTTCTCCATTATATTTCATCCAATAGGAGTAAAATACGTGAATTGGAAATCCTAAGAAATGTGTTCTGTGGACTTAAAATACATTTTTTTTTAGGTTTTAAGCTGTTTAAAAAATTTTCCTAAATATTTTCAAGAGATATTGTTATTATAAAGAATTCTTTTAAATTTGGAAAATAATTCAGCCTTGAATAAAACTGATCACTTTTTCCTAATTTACGAAAGTAACTATGACTAATGAACTTATAATAAATTTTCCTTAACAAATATTTTTGTAAAAGCATTAAATAAAAGTTTTTTCACTTGTTTCCGAAAAATTTTATCCGGGGCACTAATGACAAATAAAATCCTTGTGAACCATAGTAAATTAAACTTTTATTATAAATGGAACTGGCAGGAGGAGACCTGGTCCTGGCACGAAGAGAAGGCTCAAAAGAAGAAAGATACCTGGCAGGAGAATGCTGTTTATCAGGGGAATATTATTATTGGAATATGCAAAAAAGTATATTCTTTAAATTTCAACTACAAGAGTAAGCACAATTTTGAAAAAAAATTTTGACCGTGATCTAAATAATATTCAGGTGCAGCAAGCTTATCTGCTTGAGAGAATAATATTTTAATTTCAATAAGCAGGTTTTACTGAAAATTTTGATTGAGAATTAATTTTTGTAACTGTAAATTTAGTCATTCTATTTTTAGTAGAAAATTAATGTGTTTGCTTAAAAATTCATATCTATTATAATATTATTTATTAAAACTTGTGTCTTTGAGTGAAATATTGCTTCTTATCGCTTCTGTTTTTTTTTATCTCTAAAACGATCAGATTTTAATGAACACACTCAGAGAAATTGATTATACCATTTACAATCTTAGATTTTTAAATTTAGTACAGCAATATATAATGGCACAAATAAGTATTTGGCGATTGCTAAATAATCATACAACGTCTTTAATTGTGGAATGGAAAATGTTTACATTAGTTTCTCAATCTAATCAATCTTTGAAGAAACAAATATTTTAACTTCATAAATTTGTCTTAATGGCGAAAATTTTTTCCAATAACGTTCATCCACTCTTAAAATATATATTCTCAAGATTCAATAATCTATTTTATTTATTTTTAAAGACGTATACAAGAAAAAATTTTAATCTTTTCAAGAGATAAGACTTTTTGATTCTAAATATGCCTCATTGAAAAAGTTTTGTAATCATCAAATACACAAAATTTAAAAACACTAAAACTTTTTTCATTTTTAATTTCTGATTTAAAACTTTTAAAAATCTTCGTTTTTAAAGATTTTCAATTTTATGTTATACAATGTAAAACGTTTGGAATTTTTTCATGTGAATATTTAAAATGGAAAATTCTTCAATTTTAACGGTTGAAGATTTATAATTATTCAATTTTCAAGATTCGTAATGGAAAATTCTTTCAATGTGAATACTTTTAATCTGAAATTTTTCAATATATTTAATGAAATTTTTTTAACTTATTAAATTTTAAATATATTTACATAAAAATTCTTAAATTTGATCAAAAATTAAGAGTTTAGAGATAGGATATAAAACCTCAACCACAGAAAATAAAATTTAAGTATTTTGCGACAAAAAATATTTTTTAAAATTTTGATTTTCAACTTTTAAAGCCATTTTTGCGATTTATTATACCCGTCCTAAATTAATATAAAGCAGCTTTAAAAGAAGAAATGTACTTTTTTTCCTAAAATATCATTATTTAAAAATTTTTGAAAATAAATTGTTTTTAACAATTCTATGGATGCCGTTTTTATTTTATTCGTGAAAAACAAGATTAAAAAATAAGAAATTTAATTTTTGGACAAACGACACAAAATATTATAAAAGGGCAGATAGGAAAAAAATGTCACCCAAAAAGGATCTTCAAATTCGTTATGAATCATTTCGAAACGGAATGATCCGATTTTCTTTTATTCGTAAAAAAACAAGGCAAAAAAATTTGTATGTTTCAATATCGATTCATATTACGAATTTCAATGATGTAAATTTATTGAAATTCGCTAAAGTCGAAAGAGCTTTAACAAAAGAGAATTCGCAATCAACAAATTACTGGAAGCTTCTAATGTGTCCCCTAAGGGTTTACATTTTTTTCTTTCACCTCCTTCCTATTCTTTAACACACCTCCCACACCCTTTTTGGCGGTGGGAGGGGGACCTACAGTTTAAGGTGGGTTCCGAACCACCAAGTACCACTAAAGTACTTAGAGAATCATTTTCTCTAGAGGTACCGGTTCCACGACTTTCCGGAGATGAACAACTCCCTTGCTAGGCTAGTGTTCACCACATGGGCCACCGAGGTTCTTCCAGAGTGCGAGGCGGGAATCGAACCCGCCAGCCGACAGAGTGGGTCCAAAGCCTGCGCTTTAGCCCCCGCGACCATCGTCCCACTTAATCAACAAATTACTGTTCTCAATGCTTTAAATTTCAGTTTTAAAAGTTATTTACATAAGTGAAAATATACAAAGACCTAACGCGTAGCGGGAGCTAAATACATAATCGAGCGCGAAATAAATACATCATCAAATGTGAAGCGCAAGATCTAACATTTGCGCTCCCTAGTCGGATTTTTTAATTTAAATTAATTGTGTGAAAGATTTTCGTTAACATGCGTAAGTCTAAAATTATACGTGACTTGGCGTGTTGAGCCTACTGGAATTTCCGCTATTTCTTTTGCGGTCAAAAAGGTAATCTTGCCGCTTGTCATATTGAATTTAACTCTGGCTGGACGGTGAACCTCAATTTTATATTTGTATATTCCAGCAAGAACATTGCTTTCCTCAAATATTCCAAAGATGTCACCATCGTAAGTTGATAACACGATTTGTTCTTCGGTTGGTGTGGGTCGAAATGTATTCTGGTCTATACGTATTTTCATTCGTTTATTCGTAGGGAACGTGTATTTTCGAAGCTCGAATTGTTGGTTCTCATTTCTAATGGGAGTCAGCCGAATATATTCCAGTTGGTCCAGTCCATATAAAGATCCGTCTGCACATTTAAAAATCATGGAAGGTGCAGATATCCGACTGGAACTGGCAGGAGAAGACCTGGTCCTGTAAAGAGGAGACCTACTCCTGGCAGGAGGAGACCTGGTCCTGGCAGGAGGAGACCTGATCCTGGGAAGAGGAGACCTGGTCCTGACATGAAGAGGAGGCTCTACAGGAGGAAGAGACCTGGCTGGAGGATGTTGTCTTTCAGAGGAAGAAGAATTCGCTCCGTCACGCCGAACGCCAGGAATAGGATCGCCATTCGGTAAGCATTCGAAGGGTGAACTTAACCCTTAAAAAAGAACATTGGGCCTAAAATAACCAGAGTGCATACTGAACTGAATAATTTGTATTAAATATTGAAGATTTCGTATGAAAGTTTTCAGGGTGTCTACTGGTCCGGGAAACCGAAAAATTACCAGGAATTTTTTATGACCAGGAAAAACCACGAAAGAACAATGAATTATTTTTTAAACCAGAATTTTCCATAACTTAGGAAAAAAATCTATCCAATCACTTGAAATATCACAAATTTCATATCAGATGATGCCTCATTGTACTTTGAAAAATAATCTTTCTCTCTCTTCTCTTTTCTCAAATATTATGCACAAATTCAAAATAAGTTCGATCCCCGCATGCTTTGAATTTTAAGTTCGATTTTCAGATTCTTTAATTATAATATTTTTACTAGTTTCTATTCGTGGTTATAAAGTTTTCTATTCAAAAAATTGTCAATTTTTAAGGATAGCTTTTAGGCGTGATTTTTAATTTAATAAATTTAAAAATACAGTTTTAAAGTATTAAATTTTTGGATAAGAAACGATTTCAGTTGATCAATTGTAATTTGTACTTAAAATTTGGTTGTCGAACTTTACTTCAAGTATTATAAACAAATGATTTAACAAATGTCAATTTTTAAATGATTTAATTTCAAATTCTATTTAAATACTGTTTCAATATAAACTATGACATTTTCAACTCATTCAAATTTAAAAAAAATATAATTGGAAAGAAAAAACAATTATTAAATTGATATAAATAATTGACTGTTCATATAAAAGAAGTAATTATAATCAAATATTAAAAACTGGAAATTTCGAAATAAATAGCCTTGAATCATAAAAATTTCCAAGAGCTACAAACTTTGAACGTTACACTTTTAATTGTTTCTTTTAAAAAAATTTTAATTTCAAACTGAAATTAGTAACTTTTGATATCTAAATGCAATTTAACACTTAGTAATTCATGAAAGATTCAAACTGAATGTAAATTTTAAAATTTATTTTAAATAATTACTAAAAATGTATATTTTTTCAGATTTCACACAAAAAAATTAGAAGTTTTTTAAGAATTGTGAAAGGTTTTTTAATCAAAAAAGGTTTTCTTACTATTCGTAGTGAAATTGAAAAAGAATGTAAGGCATTTTAAGACAATTTTCTTAATTTTGCAGATTGTTAGAAAAAAATCCAAGAGAAATTTAAATAATTTAAACACATATTTAAAAGTTTTAAAAATATTTCAAAACAAAAGGCAGCTTTTGGACAATGTTTAAATAAAATTTAAAAATTATTTTAGGGTTCTAAAAGGATTGAAGATAATAAACATTTTTGGTTTATATTTCTCAGAAGATTTGTTATTTTTTTCTATTTTGAGAACATAACTTTAAGAAAATATTTAAATTTATTTCAAAAATTAAAAAAAAAACTTTCATCAATTTTTGATTTAAAGCTAATTATAATAAAAACAATTTAACTTCTCATTAAAAAAATAAATGTTTTTAGTATAAGATGATATCATTAAAAATCTTTAATTTTTTTTTGATTCACTTTTTCATTAAGAGAATTGAAAATTATAATGTCAATTTACATTCTTTGAACTGCATCATCCTTGAACACCTTGCATTGTATACATCTAAATTATTAAGCAGTTGAACAAAAAATTGTTTAAACAAAATTTTAGTTTTAAGTTTTGAAAGTGTAAAATTCAAGAATCCTACTTAAGGTGCTTTACTTTAGAGTTCAGTATTGATTTTCTTAAATCCAAGAACTTTCAGCTGCAAGACTTCGAATTCTTCAATTTTACTGACCGTGAACAATTCTTCCGAATTGGAAAAAAACCGGGAAATGACCGGAATTTTTTTTCCTCAATTGAAACTTCGAAAAGCACGATCAAGCGAGCGCTTGGTCTAGCAGGAAGGGGAGGGGATAACGCCAAAAAACGAAAGATTCGAGCTCCGCGAGTCAAAACTTTAATACTTTTTTGAAATCTTGACGTTATTTTCGAAACTAAAAGAGATTTTTTAATAAAATTTGGAAGAATAACTCTCCTTACCTTAACCAAGCCTGTAAGACAAACAAAAATAAATAAACAACATACAATTAATAAAAAATTGAGATTTGTGCTAAACAAAAAAATGGCCCCTTACAATTTTACAAAATCCTGACATTTTAGCACAAATCTCAATAGACATGCACATAAATAATTTATTATAAAACATATGTATTTTTTTGTATTTGTTTGTATCGAAGGCTTGGTTAAGGTAAGAAGAGTGGCTCTTCCAAATTTTATTGAAAAATCTCTTTTAGTTTCGAAAATATCACAAGTTAAGTTTTAAAAAAGTGTATTAAAGTTTTGACTTTCAGAGCTCGAATATTTCGTTTTGTAGCGTTATCCCTCCCCTTCCCACTAGACCAAGCGCTCGCAAGTTTCTGCTTTCCGAGCCTTAATCGAACATGTGTTCCTATGGGGATTTGTGCTAAAATGACAGGATTTTGTAACATTGTGAGGCTAATTGTTTTTCTTTGAAAAGTGAAGAAGTTTTTGTAAAAATGTAATACTCTTTTATGAATTACTATGGGACATTCTTTTGTTTAGAACAAATCTCAATATGAATACGTATAAATAATTTATTATAAAGCATATGTTGATTTTCTGTTTTTGTTTATATCGAAGGCTTGGTTAAGGTAAGAAGAGTGTCTCTTCCAAATTTTATTAAAAAATCTCTTTTAGTTTCGAAAATATCGCGAGTTAAGTTTCAAAAAAACGTATTAAAGTTTTGACTTTCAGAGCTCGAATCTTTCGTTTTTGTGGCGTTATCCCCACCCCTTCCAAGCGCTCGCTCGTTTCTGCTTTCCGAGCCTTTAATCGAACATGTGTTCTTTAGAAGCTTTAATGACAAAAGAATGCAGAAATTTATTTATAGCTATTGAATCTGAGTGTCGATACCTAAAAGCTTTAATAAAAAATATTATCATTCAGCATCTTAATGTAGAGGATTTCTTTTCCTAATTTTACACCTTTTTGAAACTTTGGAATTGTGATTTTTGTGCAAGTGTAAAATAAATTACAGTTAATATAATTTTTGTTGTTTTTAATTAAAAATCTATGGATAATACCTAGTTATAATAAAATTGTAGATACATTATAGTATTATATTCACCAATAGTATGAAGGATGATCATTAAGGAGAAGCCCAAAGTGTCAATTATCCCCATTTTCGTAATTAATGAAAAACCCGAATGACTCGTGTATGAAGAATAGCTTTAACGGGGTATCTAAAGAATATTCTAGTGCCTCATTAGACTATATTTATTTATGATATCTGATGTCTTATCTTATATACTATTTGATAATTAGCGGCAAGCCTGCCTGTTTAGGACAATAATATTGTAATTTCATAATTTAATTTTTGCAATTCAACGTCTCCTAAAATATTTTATATTCGTCTGAGGATCTAGATCTTCCAGAAGGCTTACTCGTAAATATAATATTATTTATTCAAAAACTTGTCTCCATGAGCAAAATGTTGCTTCTTATCGCTTTTATTTTTATTTTTTATTACTTTAAAGATAAGATTTTAATGAATATACTCAGAAAAAATGATTATAGTATTTACGATCTTAAATGTTTAAATCTAGCAGAGCAAGATTTTATAATACAAATAATTATTACGCGACTCATCAAGTACGTTAGTTTGTTCTTCTAATCAATCTTCGACAAAATAAATATTTGCCTTTCATAATTTGATTCTAGATATTCCATATCGAAGAAATTTGTTAAACCAACAAATTTACAAAATTTAAAAACCAAAATCTTAAATTCAAAACATATACTTTTAAAAATTTTTAATTCTTCTTTTTTAACAGTTTACAATTTATAATTCTTCTATTGTTCAATGTTGTAGAATTGACTATGCATTACTTTGCATTGTTTTAGCATAATTCTTCCAAATAGCTGAATTCAGTTAGTACCAGCAACTAAGTAAATGGTTGTTTCAACTAAAGAAATAGCAGTCCCATATCTTAAAAAGTGATTAGTTGGCCTGACTAAACATTTTTTCAGTGTATAATAATTTTCGTGAATAAATATATCTCGGTAATTCCAAAAAATAGGGCAACTCTATGTACTCGGCACTTTTCGCATAAATAATCGGTTATTTCTTTATTTCAAATATAATAATTAAAAAATTAAAAATGATCTTTGTATAAACCTAATTTCATTTGAGATAAAGATAAAGGGTTTTCAGATTATATTGTTTGAAAACATAAAATTTAAACACTATTTAGTCAATAATAAACAAACTTCATTAAGACTGCAAATGGCATCCAAAAGTTTTCCTTTTTTGTGGAATCACCCATTTGTTAGCGATTGAATTATTAGGATATTTTATTTGTTTCCGAAAAGTTTTGTCTGGGGAAATAATGAAAGATTGAAGCCTTGGGAATAATAATACAATGAGTTCTTATTATTTTTTATGATTACAACTTACTTGTAGCATTTTAAGGCGGCCTAAGATAGAGCAAAATTTTACATTTTAGTTTTACTATTTTTAAATTTCAAATTAACAGTGTGGATAATTTCCGTTTACATGATAAACTCTAAAATTATATGAGATTCGACGTAAAGAGCCAACTGGAATTTCCGCGATTTCACTTGCGGTCAACAAGGAAATCTTGCCGCTTGCGATATTGAATTTGGATCTTGCTTGACGGTGAGCGTCAAGTTTATGTGTATATATTCCAGCAAGAATATTGCTTCTCTCTAGTATTGCATAAATGTCACCATCGAATGTTGATAATACAATTTTTTCTTCAGTTGGTATGACCCGAAATATATTCTGGTCTGTTTGTATTCTAAGTCGCTTATTCCAGCGGAAAGTGTATCTTCGAAGTTGAAATTGTCGGAGTGGATTTTTCATGGGATTTAGCCGAATAAATTCGAGTTGATCCAGTCCATATCTAGATCCGTCTGTACAAGTAATAAGCATGGTCGGTTCAGCTATCCCGCTGGAACTGGCAGGAGGAGACCTGGTCCTGGCATGAGGAGACCTGCTCCTGGCAAGAGGAAATCTGGTCCTGGCAGGAGGAGACCTGGTCCTGGCATTAAAAGGACGCTCGACAGGAGGAAGAGACCTGGCAGGAGGATGTTGTCTTTCAGAGGAAGAAGAATTCGCTCCGTCACGCCGAACGCTAGGAATAGGAGCGCCATTAGGCAAACAGTCGAATTGTGAACTTAACCCTGCAAAAAGGGAAGATTAGGGGACTTTTAAAAGATAAATAATTTAATTTAATGAAATATGCATAAATTTATGTTTTTTAAGCTTTAACCACAACACAAAGCTCAATTTCCAACAAGGGTGGCAGTTCTATTTTATCAACTGTAAATATAAGTAAATAAATTATTTCTAAAATTGATCTATACTTTGAGTATAAAAAACGGAACAGTAATTGATTTGACAAAACCATTCTAAATCAGTTTATAATTTAAAAATCACCAGATTGTAACTGCTTTAATTCGAAAGTCTTATTAAGAATCGAAATTAATATAATATCATTTAGTAAGATAGTTTTAGTGTTTATTAGAAAAATTTAATGGTTGATCACTTAAATATTTTTAATTCAAAGTCTTAGGTCTTCATGTATATTATTTTTATTTTAAATTTATGAAATAAATTTATTAATATATTATTTTGTTTAGCCATTAAAAATGTACAAGTGCGGCTGAAACTTTACAAACTATTTTCAACTTAAATATAATTCCATAATAATATAGTCGTAATTAGAGGCTTTCCTTAAATATAATATATTGTTTATGTCTAAAAGTATTATTAGTTAATAATTAGCAATAACTTATTGTTCATTTAAGACGTTACAGTTTTAATTTTTCTATTTAAAAAATGTTATTTTTTTAAATTTGTGTCTAGCTTAAATTAACATTAAATTAAAATTTAATTAAAATTAAAATAAAATTAATTTAAATTAAATCAACTTAAAATCTAGATTAAAATAAAATATTTTATCAAAGTATGATACTCACCAATGGAATTGAGGATGACTATCAAAGTAAAGACCAAAGTGTGAACGATACCCATTTTTTGCAGTGAGCGGAAACTCGGATTGATAAGTTAAAAAAAATTATAGTGATTCAAAAGTGACCTAAAGAGTATTTTAGTGTTTTATTTCAGAATTTGTATATAAAAATGATATCTCCGTGATAAGAAGTGCTAAGCTTTCGCGTCAGAGATAATATTTATATATCATTAAACATTGTATGAAAAGAAATGTGATATTCGAATTATCTAGAGGCTTCTATTCTTAAGAAAAAAACTGTAGCAGTAAATTTTTTTAAAGGCCTAATATCATCAAAAAATTATTTTATAAAGAAAAAAAAACAATATTTTTTCAATTTAAATTTATCTATTTCATTTTTTGTTAAAAATTAATCTTTTTCGGTTAAGGAGTAAACTAATTTTTTGAAAAGCATTTTTTTTGTTTGCAGTTAACCGATTTTTATTGAAGTTTAAATCTATTTTGTTTGAAATATTATTAATTACATTATTAATTGAAAATTTATATTTTTAAGTTAAAATTTCAACTGTTTGGGTAAAAATAAATTACTAAGTAGAAATACGACGTTCTTGTTAAAAGTTCGTGTTTTTTGGCTTAGTTTAATTTTTTAAACTGGTATTAATATTTTTTTTCATGCCAGATTTATTATTTTCGCTTGAAAATTCATCTCGTTTTTTGATCCTTATATTATAGAATTTTTAATCGTAAAACTTAAAAATTTGCCTAATTTAAAATTGTCAATTGTCAAAACAAAAACTGTGTAATTTAAAAAAATAGCAATTCAAATCTAAATGATAATAAAGAATCAACTTAAATTTTTTTAATCCTCGTTAAAAATTTTTTTGCAAATAACTACAAAAAACGAGTATTTTTGAGAAATCTCAAAAAATTTTATTGAGCTTTTGGCTCTTTTTTCGATGCTTAAAAAATGGTTTGTAATGAAAAAATTAATATTGTTTTTTTCGCGTTTAGGGCAAATTTTGCAGAATTCCTGAAATTTTATTTATCGGTACAAAAGAAAAATAATATCAAATAAAAATCAATCTATCAAAACCAGTGAATTTAAATTTTAAATCTCTGAATGGATTAATTTTTTTAGATCTTTAAAATTTAAATATATGGACATCAAAAAAATAAATAAGGCAAAACTAACTCTCATTTCCGGACAGTAGCCCGATGTGGACTTGACCTGGACGATATCAGTGGCCATGTTCAGGGCAGCATTAAGCTAACCCGATCGGGGCCACGTGGGTTATCGGGATTCATTACTTAAATAAAAAGTACCTTTGTTACCACATCGTTATTAAAACAGTAACTAATTTGCGAGAGAATGAAATGAAAATTTTTTCTTTTTGTCTGACAAGTTCTGGCTGGGGAAATAATGAAGAATCGAATCCTTGGTAATCATAATACATCGAGTTTTTATTATTATTTGTGACTTCAACTTAATTCTGGAAGACTGCCGTTTACATGTTTAACTTTAAAATTATATGAAATTTGGCGTAATGAGCCCACTGGAGTTCCTGCGATTTCTTCTGATGTCAAAAATGTAATTTTACCGCTTGCTATGCTTATCTTGGCCCTTGCTTGACGGTGAACCCCAGCTTTATATGTATATATTCCAGCAAGAATATTACTTGTCTCCAATATTCCAAAGACGTCACCATCCCATGTTGATAATACAATTTGTTCTTCGGTTGGCATGGGCACAAAACTATACTTTCCTGTGCGTAGTTTAAGTGGTTTATGAATAGGGAAGGTGTATTTTTTAAGTTCGAATATTTGGTGCGGATTCCTAATGGAAGTAAGCCGAATAAATTCTAGTTGGTCCAGGCCATATGTAGATCCGTCAGAACAACTAAAAAGCATGGTCGGTGCAGCTATACCGCTGGAACTGGCAGGAGGAGACCTAGTCCTGGCAGGAGGAGACCTGGTCCTGGCAAGAGGAGACCTGGCAGGAGAATGTTGTCTGTCACGAGGAACGTCAGAAATAGGGTCTTCATCAGGTGAACAGTCGAATTGTGAACTTAAACCTGAAAAAAGAAGAGTAGGCCACTTTGTAAAGTGAAAAATTTTAATTTTTTGGACTATGCAAAAAGGACTTTCAACGAAAATTTAAAGACCAGGGAAATAGAGGTCTTGAAATACTCATAAACTAATGCTTCAAACACAGTCAATGAAATTTTTATTGACTCTCTCATCATTAAAGATTGATAGAGCGAGTCAATAAAAGTTTCAACAATTCCTAACGAGTTTGTAGAAGACATTGCTGGTAAGTTTAAAAAAATTATTTTTAAAGATTCATTTGATAATGTTATTATTATTCGCTTAGGCTTATGCTTAAGCTTAAGAAGTATTTATTTTTACACATGCACACTACAAGCACTGCACATGTATATTCAAACTATTTGTCATAAGGACAACCCCAAGATTTCGCCGGGATCGGGTGCTAATCTGAAAATTTGCACCCGATCCCAGCGAAATAGCGGTAAAATTTCAGCCATAACCACGTCTCACT
>JAAAKG020127207.1:0-14837 GCA_010014905.2 Druon quercuslanigerum
TCTTCTAAATTACCTTGATTTTTAAATTTATTGTTACAAATAAAATTTGAGATAAGTGTGGTGACTTCCTTTCTAATTTTTTGTTTTTAATCCGGATTTAAGCCTCGAATGCTGTTTTCCAAATTAGCAATGATATTATTAACTAGGATTTGTTTATTATTAAATGAATCTTAATGAAAAGTTTCCAGAATGTGCAATATTTTTTCTATTGTTTTATAAATTCGTAACCTACACAGTATATTTCCTCGAAGCTGGGTGCAGAAATAAATAGCTTTTTTTAAAATGACAAATGCACTGCAATCTTTATTATAAAAAAGTAAAAGTAGGTATTATTATTATTATAAATGTTAAAAAATTTTAGCTCTATTGAAAGTATCCTCGAGAATCTGCGATGATTTTAAAACACCTCTAGGAAAACAGCAACTTAGTCAATCCTCCTACAATTCTCTTGGTTTTCTCCGTGTACAAAACTATTGGGAAACTATTCGAGGCCAGTATAGACCGTCCTTGACGTTAAAATTATTTCCTAACTTTCACGCGTTACAGCTTTTAAACTTTTTAAAGGCTCGCTCTCTTTTTCAACAAAGTCCTAACCTTAAATCCGCTTTCCATATTTAAGATACGAATTTAATTATTATTTCTTCTTTTTAGAAATTTCCCTTTTAGGTTCAACATTTTTAAATGTGATACAATAAACTTTGGCTGTTAAATATGAAATTCCTAATTATAATGTGATTGGCACTTTAAGTACTAAAGTTTGCCTGCAATTTGATAATCACCCTTATATTTTTGGTTGAAAATGCAACGACTTGGTAAATAATTTGAAGGAAGAAAAAATTTGAATTGAAAGTCGAACTCTTTGATTAAAAGTTCATTCTTTTGGTTAAAGATTTATCATTTTAATTAAAAATATACTTTTTTGGTTGAAAATTGTACTATTTTGTTGAAAACTAGTTTTTTAATGAATTTTTCTACTAAAAATATTTTTTTTATAGTAGAAATGAATTATTTTTGTATATAATTGATCTCTTTAGTTGGAAATTTATTAGATTTTTCGAAAATTCGTTTTTTTTAGTTGAAAATTAATTTTCTCTATTAAAAATGTGGCTATTCCATTTTTTGGTGAAAATGATATATATTTTTTAAATTCAACTGTTTCATTTAAAATTGATTTCTTTTAGTTGAAATTTATGTATTTATTTAAAAATTAACCTTTTCAAAAAATATATCTGTTGGTACTAGGAAGGTGTTAGTCTTTCAGATGAGTGAAATGTAAAGAAATGCTCTTAGAAAGAAGAAACTTAATTTCCATTGTCATAGAGATTTATAACCCTACATACAAAAACTTGAATTTTTCTCTATCCTGAAATTCGAAATTTTCTAAAATATTCTATGTTTTAGAAATATTATGTCAGTCAAGAATAACATGCGAATTCTAATAAAAAGTATAATAACTGCCACAAGACAGCCCAGAGTACAGATTGTCTGGTTTCCGCTCTTGACGTTGACCAGATGGTCTGGCATGGGCCTAGCAAAAAGTGCAACGTTTTTTTTGCAAGCCTTAAGCCAGACCAGATGGTCAACCACAAGGTATTTGCTGATTAGCCACTATTTAAAGGATGGTCAGCTGCTGGCTGGACTCTCTAGTTCTTTAATTAATTGAAAAAATACATTCTTCACCGTAAGTGTGTTTAGCTGATCAGCGCAAAACCTGGGTTCAACCAGACTGTCAACACGATTTTCTATTATTTTAGACATCCTGTAACTTTCTAGAAATATGTTCAATAAAATTTTTCTGATTGAACTTAGAGAACTTTTTTTGGTTTTGGATATCGGAACTGCGCCAGTCCTGGGACAGACCAGGCTTTACAGACCGAACTTAGAGCTTTCATTGTTTTTGAAATGTTGAACAGCGTCAGTCCTAGACCAGACCAAACCTTCTAGACTAGCCAGTCTATAGCTAGTCACACCTGACACATAATAGGGCAATGCCTGGGCTAGATCAGATCTATCAGACTACCCAGTCTAGAAAAAGCCAGACCTGGCCAGACCTGACACAGTACTGCCATGAAATTTTTCCACAGAGAAGGTAGGTATGGTACATGGTCTCAATACCCGGCCCCCCTCAATATAAGATACCCTCTAGTTTGAATCCCTTACCAAGATGATGGTTTGGATCGCACCCGCAACCATATAATTACGCGTGCACGCCTCTACATTTATGTGGGGCGAACGACTATGCGTGCATGCGTGTTGGAGGAGTAACATACATGATAGTTAAATCCATGGTAGAACATGTGTTCGAACGCTCGCATGGATGATTTACACCGTTGCTGTTTCTCGTGCATTCCTACGCTTTTACGCTTGGCATCGAGAAAACCATAGCTTCACAATCCCGAGGTCCTATGGGTGCACACAGTATCGGCATCAAATCATTTCAACCCCCAGGCAAGTGCAAGAAACCCTACCCCCGGAACCCTTATCCTTAAAAACCCTCCATCTTACCTGTTATGATCACACAGGGTCAGATAAAGTCCTTTACTGGTAAGTGATACATGAATAAGTCTAGTGTAGCATTATCGTTCCACTCAAATAATAGTATGTTAAATTGTACCACTGTATCATTATAATAAAGGAGACCTGCATTCTTCAACTTTGTTTTCTGCACATTGTGAATTCTCTTGAAATAAACCAGAGAAATTTCACTGATTTCTTCTGAAATCTTACTATTTAAACAAGCCAAAAGTGTGTAGCAATCCGTCACTGGTATAATCAGTGAGGTTCATTGATCACTCTCTAGTACTAGTAGTCAATCATACGCATTGTCGTCTGTCAGTTGATTAGGTATGGCACTTATCATTCATCACTTTTGTGCTAATCTTTGCAAAATTATTTTTGTAGTGAAACTTCTTTTGGGACAGCAGAGAATAAATCAAAAATCCGATCTAACCATGAACAGATCCTACATTTTTTCCTTGCTCTCCTTTCTCACAAAAATATTGTGCTCTCTTCCTTGGCATAATCCACATAATCCGTTACACCTTGACTCTCTTATTCTCTCCTCCCCTGCTTCCTTCTCTCTCTCTCTCTCTCTCTCTCTCTCTCTCTCTCTCTCCATGCTGTTTCTTTTAACCAACTTATATACCCTCCTTCCTTCCTCATGCATCCTTCTCACTTCATCCAACTGCAATCCATACCTCTCCCTTTTCACCTCCTTCCTCCCATCCCTACGTCTGTTGCCCTTCTCCCACCAACACTCCCTAACCAGCTTACTTCCCCTCTCTTCTACAAATTTCTCCTCATATTTAAATGCTCGGCTCCCCGTTATAATCCCTAAACTCGTTCTTCCTTTCTCCCTCCTGACAATATTATTCGCCGTATTCCTTTCTAACCCCAGTGTCCACTTTACACACCTTCCTGTATTCTATTTACCTCCTTACTTACCTTCCACTCCTACACCTCCACTCCATAAAATAAGACACTCATTAATAGCAAATCAAACAGTTTCATTCTCCTTACAAAATCATCTGCAAACAACATCTTTCCCTGCGCCCACACCTTCCTCATTACCACATTTGGCCTTCTCACTCTCTCTTTTGTATGACCATCCACTCCCCCATTCCTTCGAAACAGGAATCCCAGGTACACAAACTCTTTCAGCTCCTGTATCGCTTTTCCCTTCTACTTCCACTCCCTCCCTGATCTCTCCCACCTCCTTTCCTGAACACCATAACCTTTGACTTGTCCGCATTTAAAGCTAACCATTTTTTATCCAAGTATCTTCTCAACCTTTTCATCATCTCATTTAAAGCCTCTTCGCTTATTAGTAGCAGAACTATGTCATTTGCATATGCAAGTGACTATATCCTTACTCCTTCTACCCTAATTCCTAACTCTCCGGCCGCTAGCTTACTTTTCATATCTGCATTTGAAATCGTAAAAAGCGTTGGGCTAAGCGGGCAACCTTGCCTCAACCCCCTACTTATCCAGAAACCCTCAGAGATTCCCTCCTCTCCAGTCAGGATACAATATATTAGAATATAATATGTTTCGCCTAACTGTGGAAAGGTCCGTCATTACGTCAATGCGTCGCATCGCTCAAAGTGAGACACAAGTGGTCAGGGACCTCTCTCCCCAATTTAAGAGAAAGATATTATATACCCTACTTATTGCAGCCAAGTCCTACATATTTCTGACACAATCACTAGTACATAACAAATTTCCGTTTCACTGGAGTGAACTACATATACGCGACCGGCGGCACGAGCGTACGAGACGACTGGAGGTTTATGTTTTGGCTGCATGGAGCGCTATATCACTGGTACTGCATATGCACTGGTAATCTGAAAATAACTGATTCACCAGTCATAATCCAAAATACTGATTCAACCAGAGACAATTCGACTGGTTTAGTTTAAAATAGAATGAAAAGGACTTTTCTGTATAGTGAGGTATTCATAAAATGAGTTGGAAAATTTGGTGTCGAATTTATATGCTCCCCCCTCACCCCTTAATTTGTTTCAATCCACACAAAAATAAATTCGCTTACTTAGAACAAAAAATAATGTTAAGAGCTTTCGTAAGCAATATAAAATTTATCTCCTATACAAAAATATGTTTCGCTAAATTTTATTTCGAATCGTCAATACGTATTAGTTGAATCAAGCTTAACGTCAATAAGTCTGTTTTACAGAGTCCAAAAAATCCACTAATTGTTATTTTTGCCGATTTTTCTGTACAAGTTGTTACTAATACATACGATATTACTTTCTAATTATAATTTAATGTTTAAATGCACATTTAAACAATTTATTAACGTTTATAGCAATTTTCTTTTAAAATTTATGTAGAAAGTCGCGGTTTTGTCTTAATTTTTTAACTTTTAAGTCAGAGTGAAGTAATATATAATTTAAGTTAAAAAAAAAAATTTTTTAACTATTTATTGTTATTTCTAATAATATTCTCTTTGAATAATGCCAGAAAATGGCAGTTTTTTTCTGAAATTTTCTACTTTTTGTCAACCTTTTAGTTAAAATTAGGTAATTATGAATGCAAGGTAACAATGATTTACTTTAATAATTAATTATTGTTTATAAATTTCTGCTCTTAGATTAATGCTAGCAACTTGCGGGTTCAGTCATGAATAAATAATAAATATACAACAAAGTGAATCAATTTATTTATTTCGTAGATCTTTTTTTCGGATATAAAAACTTAAAAATTATTATTTTCATCTCATTTAATATTAGACTTAATAATTAATAATCATTTAATTTAGAGCTTTTTTATTTACTTGTTATATGTATGGTATCATGCAATAAACTTTGTGATGTAAATAAAAACAAAATTGTTACGCTAGTTATTTATAGTCCCTCTCCTTTGTTCTTTTTTCTACTGTAAGATAGCCATTGTGTTTAAATTAGCATTTTTTAAACATTAGCAAAAGAGTAAAAATAATTCGTTTTATAAAAATAGAATAATGTTTGGAAAAAATTCTTGTTGGTCTTTTTTTATTATTTGTTCATAACAAAAAATTAAATAAGACGTTGAAAATTTCAGCGAAAAATGCATCTTTCTAGGATTACTCTAAGAAAAGATAGTTATAAAGAGTCATAAATTGTTTAAAGAAATTTTTTTCCTATACAATGAATCATAAAATCGATATTTTTATACTGAGACTTCAAAGTATGTTCTAATTTTTGTAATATTTGAACAACTAGCAATGCTTCTTTTTTTCAATCTGTCAAATTTGGAAGACTCTATACGTAAAATTAATCATTTTTGAATGCTTAATTTTAAATAAAGTCTGTTTAAAAATATTTAATTTTTATTTCTGAACACGTGAAAGCAAACATTTTTCTATTTTGATGGCTGTTTGGAATTGTATGACTTAAAATTTTATTTATGCATAGGTTTCAAATAGAAAATTTTTCCACCTTATAGATTTGTCAATTTGTAGATTTTTTTAATACTTCAAATTATTAATTGTTCAGTTTTTTAAGTTCTAATTTAAAAGTTTAAATAAACAAGGAAAATCTTTGAAATCTGACAAAATCAAACTATGTCTTCTATTATTTTATTATCTTGATGTTGTTTGAATTTTCACTTTTCTTTTTTAGAAACAGAACCCTGTACACAATGTTCGCCAGGTTATGCAGACAAGCTCCTAATGGTAAGAATAATTTTCATAAAATTACATTTTTCTCGAACACTCATCAATATTGAAACAACATTTGTATAGTCAGACTAAATAATATGCTTATATGCCTGTTAGAATGGTTTATATTATACAGGAAGTTTGTTTTTTAAGTGGATCCTGCCAGATATAGTAAGACACCTAGTAATAATCGTATCTGCAAAAAAAAGGTTGGACTTATTTTAAGTCGGATGTCGAGCCAAAATTAAGATGTCGAACTTTTTAGCTTAGAGGGTTGTTTACACATTGAAATAACAGGAGATCAAAATTCGATCACAAATTATTCATTTTTAAAGGTTGTATAAAAATTGTCAATGGCTGTTTTCGATATTTCCAAACCTAAGATAAACCTAATTTTTAATTTTTTTAAATTAGGGTTTTAAAGTTGTAAAGCGTTTGTATTTAAGATAAACGGGTTTTTAATTATTTATTATTATCTTTTTATTAAAAAATAACCATTTCCAAAAAAGAACCTTAAAATATTTCTAAATTAGTAAAAGATTCCAAATCTTTTTCAAATTATAAATATTTTTGTTTGAAAATACCATTTTTCGATGTAAAACGCCAACCTAACCTAAAATCATTCAAAAATAATTACTCTTCTTTAAAATCTAGTGATTAAAAAAATCGATGCCCTGAGTAAAACACTAACCTAATTTAAGATTATTAAAAAGGTTTGCTCAAATTATAATGATTTATTCAGAATAAATGTTTGCAATGAAAAATGCCAAAGTTACCTGAAAATATTCAAAATTAATTATTTAATAAATGAATTCAAATTCCTACATTAAAAATTCCTACATTGAATAATAATTTTTTCATTAACAATACTAATTTCTGACGAAAAACTCTAATATAATGGCATTAGAACTAGGCCCTTGCCTCGAAAATAAATTGCTTTATTTTAAGAACATGACATAGTAAAAAAAAGCTTCTAAATCTTCTTTAAATTATAACGATTTTTTTAAATACTAATGTTTCGTGCACAATGATAATGCAACCTATAATTTTTAAACAATTGTGAATTTTAAAAATATAACTTTTTTATTTTAAAACCCGATTCTCAGTGAAAAAATAATGAAACTATTTAAAAATTGCAAATCTTGCTCAAACTAGAATGACTTTTGTTTTTAAATACTAATTTTTGGCGTAACAAGTTAAAATAACCTAAAATTCTTAAATTATGTTCATTTTTTTTTAAATCTAGTTTTTTTATTGAAATTAACAATTTCCTATGACAAAGGTTCACATAATTGAAAAAATGTATAAAATTAAAAATCCGGTTAGAACTATAACAATTTTTATTTTAAATAGCACTTTTTTGCGTTCAACGCTAACGTAACCAAAAATTGTTCAAAAATGGTTAATAATCATCAACCTTGAAAATCTAATAGTTTTTGTTTAAAAGCCACGAATAATGTTGGAATTGTTTAAATTGTTAAAAATATTGTTGAAATATAATAATTTGTGATTGAAAATACACATTTCCGGTGTAATATGTTAACACAACCTAAAACTTAAAAATGGGAAATCCTGATGATTTTTCTTTGCAAATGAAAATTATCACTGATAAAAACTAACACAAAAAAATTTTAATTTTAAGTCTTCTTGGAATCATAATGCTTCTAAAATTAAATTCTTTTTAAAAAATACGATTTAGAATTAACATTATAATTAACACTTAGAATTAAAGTAAACAGATAGTCAAGGTCCATATTACTCGGTTTAGTAACAGCATCCTGATGAAACTAAACAGTGTGTAGTAGATTTTAATCATCCCAGGTAAAAAATTATATAAAATTTATATATAGCGGACAAAACACCGATATTTTTCATTTGTTTTACATAGAAAATTTCAAAAAACAAATGAAAAATATCATTATCTTATCCACTGTATATGAACTATACATAACATTTTCACCTGGGATCACGCAATTACTATCACGATACATTAATTTACTAAACGGAAATAGTAGCATGTACTATAGCAGTTCTCTGCGTGTATTGTCAACTAAAATTGCTTCTTTGGAAATTTTGATTCACTAAATTAATAGCGCAGAAAATTTGTTTATGAATAGGTAAATATATATAACTTCGTTTGACATGGTCAAAAAGTAATGAAAAGAATCCTTTTGTGATTTTGAAAACATTTGGTCACATGTTAAAAACAGGATTGTTGCTTATTATTACAGAATCATTTATAATTAAATTTTTTTCTTTTAGTAATACATTTTTAGAAACAACGAATCAGGTATTCGAGAAAAATGAGTGCAAGATTTTTTAGAATTTCGTTCCACTGATTTTTTTAGATAGAATATTGTCCAGATTTAAAATACGTATGTATCTCTAAATATTTCTGGATTTTAATTTCGTATGAACATTGCCAGGGAATCGACAGGGAATCGACTTTCGTCTTACCTTGCATATGTTTAAAATTGCAAAGCCTGCAAATCCTGTAACTTAAAACTCGAATTATGTATCATCTGTAGTCTTGAAATTGTTTTTACAAGTTTTAAAACATAAGGAAGAGATTATCGACAAGCCTTTCAAGTTTGCATCTCGAGTTCGCGTGCCGAGGTCGTGGTCCAGGTCCAAGCAAGAGGCGTGGGAACAGGAACGTCCTCGGATTTAAACCCTCAAATTAACTTCTTTTTGTTTCTCAGCAAAGATTCGATGTTCAAATTGGCAGGGCTCACACATAACAATAAAGCAACTTCTTACGTTCTTCACTCGCCTCGCTGATTTTTAAATCCACCAAGGATATGTCTGCAATAAATCATGTAGCTATTTTCTCCTCATGAACTATGCACCAATAATCTTGCATGCTTAAGTAAGCTACATCATTAGATGTAGTAAACATTTTACCTAAAAATTAACTGCAATTTTCATAGGCGAAATTCCCCACTAAATTGTGAGGTACCAAAATTTCTGCAGCTCAATTCAATTTTCAATTTAATGTGATTGTGATCCAACTTCATGAATCAAAAAAATGTACGATATATGTTCAAAAAGTATCCGATCATGAGGGTTAACTTTTTATCTATTTGTGTTATTGTCAAAAACAGGTAGTTACCATTTAGGGCATACTTCTGAGGGCTCTGTGAGAGATTTTTAAAATTTAATTCTATTCCTTGAATGAATTTCTTAGAATTTTCAAATGAGGGACGCGCAGAAACATAAGAAAGGAACAAAAAAGAAGAGTCTAGTATAATCTGACACTTTTCCTGTTTTCCTATTTCGACTAAAATTCAGTATGTTACAAACTCTCGATAAGTACGGCCGTATGAGCGCATTCTTTACATTTTAAAATTTGTCAAAGTTTTTTACCGCAAAAATTAAAACTGCAGGATGGAAATCTAAGAAATTCAAGCAGCCGCTTCAAATATAAGTTAATTTGATCGTTTACTATCAAATATTATGGTAGAAAATAAATTGAACTTTATTTAACTATATTTGACATTTATAATATTCAAAATAGCATTGAAAATTTAAATATCCTGCTCGTAATGGTTTGCAAATTTCATAAACATTTTTGTTTTAATTTAATAAAAAATTTTAAAATATAATTTAATTTTCAAAAGTTTACAAATTTAATAAAATTTTAGTAGTATAGAGGATGGCCGGTGTCTATAAGAAGGGATCACATGGATTCCCATCTAATGCAACGCTGCTAAAGGCTGGTGATCTTCTCAGAATAAAAACATCAACCCAAGACGACTTTCTTGCCCCCCCCCCTCCTAACCGTTCCTTATTAACTGATGTTTGGTGAGACGGACGTTATAACTGCAATTTCCACCATATGACGAATTACTACATAACTTGGACATGATTTCGACTCGCAAATAAACTTATTGCATAAAGATGGTAGTTTGGCGTATAATCTAAAAAATAAATAATACAAACAATAAAATAGCCTCGGAAAGGACTGGAACTTCAATTGACAAAAGGCATGTACACAGAAAATGTAAAGGTCAAGTTTCAAGCGACGAATGGAGTCTGGGTGTTTGGAATGCTAGGGGGGGGGGGGTGAATGATCTCAGGTTAAAAGAATTACGATAAATTATGCACGTAAGGAAACTAGATATTTTATGTGTGCCTGAAATAAAGAGAAAGGGATGCGAAAGTAGGGACATAGAAAACGGATCGTTGAAAGGCGGATTTGAAATATGGTCAGGAGTAGATAGTGAATCACATGGTAGACAAGGAGTACGTCTGGTTCTGAATGAAAAAGCGAATTAGCATCTCGGAGATCATGATTTTGTATCTCCCAGGCTGCAGTGGGCTAGAATCAACGTAGGAATGAGAAGATTATTTATTATAGCGTGCTACGCACCAGTTGATAGTGATCCCAGAGAAGAAAAAGACGCCTTCTGGGACACTTTAAATAACACATTAAATATTTGCGATCATGGTGAAAGAATAATTCTGCTAGGAGATATGAATAGATGAGTGGGTTTTCAAAATCAGGATACAGAAAGAGTACTAGGTAATTTTGGGGATCCAAGAACAAACTATAACGGAGATAAATTAGTTGGCTTATGCTTAGAAAGGGGTTTGTTTATTACAAATACTTGGTTTAGGCATAAAATGTTCCACATGTCCAACTGGTCTAAAGGAAATAGCCACATCTAACATGAGTCTGTTATTGCGGATGAAAAACTAAGAGAGCTAGTCAAAGATACAAGGGTCTTGACGGGTTCTAAATGCAATACTGACCATTACCTTCTGATCTCCAAAATTAACTTAGATCGGGGATGGGGAAAAAAGAAAACCAAAAAAAGAAAACAAAACAAACGCGAATCAAAATTGAGAACCTACAGAAACCGGATGTGCGATTATATTTCCAAAATAAGATAATCGAAAGAATATATAAGGCTACTTGGGAGGTGCTTATACGAAATAAAGATATAGAGGGCGCATGGACTATGTTCAGGGATATCATTGTTAGGTGTGCGATCGAAGCGTGTTGTACCGCGGTTGTAGGAAGAATGTCTGGTGATGCATGGTGGAATGATGAAATTCAGGCTGCTCAAAAAGCAAAGAAAGAAGCGTACAGGAGAACTTTGAACATGGCATGTCTTAGCGATAAGGAAAGAAATAGACGTATAAATGATTACAGACGCAAAAAGAGAATACTCAAGCGATTAATTAAGGAAAGTAAAGATAAAATTAGAGCAGAAGAAGAAAAGAAAATACAAAGCGACTTTGAAGGAAGCAAGAAACTGTTTTGTAAAGCAAGGAATGGAAATAAAAGTACAGAATTTGTCAACATGAGAAATAGTAAAGGGGAAATGCAATATGAGGCAGGCAGAATTAAAAACGCATTCAGAGAATATTTTAGGAGACAATCCGGCGATGAAGCTATAGGACTGGTTCGATATTATGCAAGGCGTTAGACAAGGATGCGTTATATCTTTATGGCTATTTATATTATTTATGGACAAGTGTTTGAGATTGGCATTTTTTGAAGAAGAAGGTGTGGATCTCGTAACAGTAAGGGTACGTGGTTTAGCGTTCACAGACAATAAGAGTAAGAAAACAATATGCAACATTGTATTAGATGATAAGAGAATTGTAAAAGTTAAGAAATTTGTACACCTTGGTAGCTTATTTACTAGGGCGGGAAGCTAGATGAGCAGTTAGATAGACGAATAAACGAAGGTAAAAAGGTTTTTGGTAGAGTAGGTATAATATATCAAATAAGGCTGAAATGACAATACATAATTTTATATTTGTACCGACTGTACTATACGGCAGCGAGACATGGATCTATCAAGAAAAAGGTAAGAGTAAAATTAACGCGATGTACATGAGATTCTTGCGCATAATATGCGGGAAAACTCTGATGGACAAAGTGAGTAACGAGATAATTCTCAAAGAATGTGTTGTGGACGAGGCATTAGTTGACACATGGGAAAGAAATCGGTCAAGATGGTTCGGACATGTTACGAAAATGAAAGATGAACGAGTAACAAAAAAAGTGTATCAAGGTAAAGTAAATGGCAGCGTTTTCAGAGGCAGGCCGCTGAAAGAATGGTTGGAATGTGTGAATAAGACCCTAGTTAGAAGAGACATAAGAAGCCATAGAAACAGGAGAGCCTGCATGAAGAAATGTATGTACGTTAAAGAAGCTAGAGAAGTATGCCAGGACAGAACAGTATGGCGGCAAATAGTCAAGAAATTGAAATTTACTTTCAGCAAGGTTCAATCAGTACTTCTATCCATTCCTTCTTAATATAAAGAAAACCTATAATTGAATTTGTGTACAAAACTTGTACTTCTTACCACTAATTGGCTCTAAAAACTCTTGCCTTGAAGCTCATTTAGCCAGGACATGCCATTACCACCTCCCGATTTATTCGATCTGACCCTTGCTGAAAGCATATTCAGGATTCCGTTAGCGAGGTCTTAACTTGGTCTTCCTTTTAGTACTGATGAATATATAATTCCACGAAGATGAGGGCAACACTTATCAAAGACTAAGTTTAATATTTATATCGAAACCCAATCCAATATGTCAATTTTCATATAACTAAGAAGTGAATTCCTGATGGAATAATATTCTGAATTTGTATGAATTTGTATCCGATCCTTTGGTTGTCATCTTTTTGCGTGCACGAAAGGGTCGAGACCCAGAAAATTACAAAAATTAGGACTTGCATGAGGGAATCGTTGATAGGAATTGTTGTAGCCTATGTACTAACATTCTAAGATTTGGGAACATAAATTGAGGACAACAAATTTGTTGGTAGATACTTATCTATTTCAGATTGATAAAAAGCGTTATCCGTTTAAGAAGATCTGGAGAATGGGTTGTGTAGTTCCGCGGAGCATTGATTTATAATGTGAAGTTATGGAAACGGTCATTATCATCTTTTGGCCATAAAATTTAAGAGCAGAGGATACTGGGCCATTAATTTTAATGGGCACCAGACGACAGTCGCTACAATGTTTCCAACTTTATCGGTATGTTCCTTGTTTTTTATTTATTTTAACGAATGAATTCTTCTTTGATGTTGGGTTTTAAAGAGTCCGTAATAACTGTTCATTCTGCTTAATAACATTATTTTACCTAATGTTGCCCACAGTAATATAATGAGTACACCCCGAGGTGTGTGAATTTGCTAATTAAAGTGGCTTAAAAATAAAACAACAAAATTTATAAAATGAAAGACTGGATTCCCAAAATCTTGTCCGTGTTTTGATAAACTTAAATTGCTGCGTTTTGTAGAGAAATAATTGCAGACATTGTGGAGTCTAATTAGTATATGATAATTAAGTACCGCCCGACAGGTTTTCGTCCTAAGCATTCTTTCCTCTCAATTTGCAGTTCACCCCATAATGAAGCCTTTCGAACTTGTATGAGTATTCTGCTAATTCGAAAAAAAATGTTTTCTTGGTAATTGATTTCATTGATACTAGGTGCCTATCGGTCATTTACTTGGAAAATGTATATCATATGAATAATTGTATGAATCATTAATGATACACATTAGGAATTAGGAATTCTTTTTTCCCTAATGATTCTTCGAGAATTAGTGATCCTATGTTCTGATCTTGCATTGAAGATTTTATCAGGCGTTAGAACATATTGTTTTTTTTATGTGGCATGCTCAATTGCATCTCCACCGCCCGCCTTGGGGATGAACACAATCATTAGTTGGATATAATTTGATGACTGCCTCTTTCTTATTGTACTCTGTTCTGAAGACATTCGAAGCGTTATTCCTTGGAAGCCACCCTTGACACGAAACCACTGATTTCAAACTATATTGTTATATGAATTACAGTTTTCAACCCTGAATTCATCAGTCACGCTCGACCCGATTTCAAACGTATTGAAACTTTTTTTTATAAACTCAGTGTAGAGAATGTACTTGTGTAATGTACTGTTCTGCAAAATAACAATTTGTAATTTTTTAAACTCATATAATTATTTGTTATTATTCTGCCACGGAGAAATTTTCACTATCTTACAGAATTTTGAAATTAAAAAAAAACTGATTTTATGTTCCATGTGTCTGCCGTAGTGAATACAAGGTATGCAAAATGCATTCCTAAAAGTATTACATAATATCGGTTGTTGGATTTACATGTATTGTACTACTTTTTCTTTACCTTCTCGATTTGCAAAAAAAATGAATATCAGCCCAATTAAAACCTTCTGCAATTTTTAGATAAAGGACGAGGGTTTCTGTTTTTTAAATAATTGTTTAACAATGAACTTTTGGTTGATTTTTTTTAGTATAATTTTATTTCTAATTACTTTAAAACAGTACGTAACTAATCGAAAGATCTTTCCTTTTTCCGAAAATAAATCCAAGATTTTAAGATAGGGACAATTGAGTTTCTTGTACTCTTATAGGGAAGTGTGGCCGCAGCTTGTTTCTTTTTGCAAGCATTGGCTTATTGAATTTGTTTAAAAAGTAATTACAAGAATATTTGTATAGAGTTCACTCTATTGAAAATATAAAAAACTTTGTGTTGGAAATAATCAAAAAATTATACTTTTGCGAAGTAATTTAAGTTGATTTTATTGAAAAACTGAAGAGAAAACTCAGAGAATTGAATTAAACTTGTTAAAATAATTTTAAAGATATATATATATATATATATATATATATATATATATATATGATAT
>JAAAKG020127218.1:0-14837 GCA_010014905.2 Druon quercuslanigerum
TAAGTAAATAGCAATTAGGCGTGGCAGTGCTGCATATCATTGTTTTTAAAATATCTTTGTAGGATCCAAGAAAATGAGTCGCTGTCTCGGCTTCTGCAAGCTGATTCAGTCTTGCTCCAGATATCATCAGTTTCGGATTCTGACGGATTTTACAAACGGAGACTGAATGCGTGCCACTACTGCCAGCCAAAATGCACTCTGTGGGTCTTAATTATGCAAATTTGGAAAACTCGATATCGCAGGAAGGATGCTTTTCCTTAAATGTGACGTATAGTTCTTTTAGGTTTCCCAAAAGTAGTCGCTTTTGCATCAACGAATGTTTTCCATCCTTTCTTTTTAATGATATGCAGTCTCTTTGTCCAGGCATGTCTCGGCTAAATTCGTTGTCATAATAAAAACAATGGAAAAGTATTTCCGTCTCTTGTGAAAGTCGTTTTCCTAATCAGGGATTAGGCGACCAACCAATTCCATTTGCAGTATGAATATTTTTCACAGTGCGTGCCATACTGTATGCTACGCCAAACGTAATTTACAAACCATTATTTTAATTGAAAATTATAACGCTCTAATCACATTTTTACACATTTTGCTGAAAGATATTAAATTATTTTTATGTTGTACTTACCACTTTTCTTTAACGCAAAACACTCACTGCTAAAAATTACGAAAAACATAAACTGATATAGAAGCACGTGGCACGACACTTTAAATAAAATTATTAAACAGAGGAAGGCGCATTTCCCTTTGAGCATTTCTTTTTCCCTACTTATATTCTCAATTTAAGAATATTGTCTCCCTTTAGTTATATATTGCTTATTTCATTAAGAATAATACTAAGAATATGCCTGTAAGAATATGACACTCTTAATATTTGAATCTGGTTTTTTCAGTTTTAATAAATAAATTTTTAACATAATAGTTAAACCCGCAACCAACACAGAGTACTAATCGCCAAACAATCAGTTGCATTTTTAACTAAAGAAGATGACATTTTTACCAGAAAGTTTCATTTTCGACCATAAAAGCGGAATTTTCAACAATATACATGAATTTCTAACCAATAAGATGAACTTTCAACCAAAAAGATGAATTTTTAATCAAGAAGATTAATTTTCTTTTGAAAAACATAATGTTCAAACGAAGAGATAAATTCGCAATTCGAAACAAAGACAGATTACTAATAGTCAAACCAAAAGTTGCATTTTTAAACGAAGAAGATGAAATTTTTACCAGAAAAGAGATGAATTTTTAACAAAAAAGTTCATTTTCGACCAGGAAAGCCGAATTTTAAACAAAATATATTAATTTGTCACTAAAATGGTAAATTTCCTACCAAAAGGATGCATTTTTAATAAAAACGTTTATTTTTATATGAGAAAAGAACAAATTCAACCAAAGAGATGAAGTTTAAAACAAATTGTACAAAAATTTCACAAAAATTTAATACCTTCTCTCCTGAGAATGTAAAAACTTGTGTCTTCTGTTTATATGAGAATAAGTTTTTCTCATATTAGGAATACTTCAGTAATGTGTCTACCATGTTTGTTCGCGTCATCCATGCACGCTGAACGATCTATATTCACGTACCGTCTATGACCTTTTATGATCTAGCAATACCAATTTATCAAATAGAAATATATTGTATATCTGCATGATATGAGGAAAAATTTTACATTCTTATCAGAGATGGTATTCGATTTTTGCAAATTTGACCTTCCTTCACTCCGCACTTCTGTCAAACGTTTACGTTAAACTGATTTTTTATATTGGGAGTTGTCTATTGTAACAGAACACATTGATTGTCATTTTGATAAGCTTTCTGATTTTCTGAAAATAAGATTTTCGGTAAGACAGAAACAAAAACTTAAAAAACACTAAAAGCATCCATTTTTAAATTTTTTTAGAGAAAAACCTCCTCTATGAGGAAGCAAATTTATTTGATATGAGAAAGAAAAGTTCTCATGGAATGAGCACAAATAAATACACCCATACACAGTAAAAAAAATTTCGTAAAATTTAAAATAAAATTTTATGTAGATGATTTTTTTACACAAAATTTATGTTAATTCTACACATACTGTTTGTATCGATCAATCCATGCATTTTTTAACATACTCAAGTGTTATTTCAGAGCAAAGTTACACTTTTTTCATGTCACTCGCCAATCAACACAAAATTTATGTTAAAAAATCTTCCCATTCGGTTAGTGGTATAAATAACACTTTTTAAATGTTAATTTAACATACAGACTGTGTAGATAGGTTCTATAGTAACATATTTGACAGTTGATCTAAGTAACATAAAGCAAATGTTAAAATTAACACTTTATTTGTGTTATGAATAACATTTTAGTGTGTAGAAATCGGAGAATCGGCAGCGGAAAGTTCGAACATACTTTTGTGTTACTTTTAACAAAGAAATATGTTGATTTTATAAATACAAATCGTTTGTGTAGAATTAGCATAAATTTTGTGTAAAAAAATCATCTACATAAAATTTTATGTTAAATTTTACGAAAAATTTTTTACAGTGTAGTAAATATGTAGTGCACCACAGCGGTATTTTATATAGGAATTAATAGAAACAAATACAGGACAGGTTCAAATTTATTGTAAAAAAATGCTTCGAAGATAGTGTGCCTCCACGTATGTACAGCACACATTTTATCAATCAGTGTTATCGTCGTGTTGTACACTCGTTCTCCACCCTTGTCCTTTTACTTTTTACAAGCGTTGATGAATTGCTAAAGCATAGTTTCGGAGACTGTGGAACACAATTTTTTCCCTCTTATTTGAAATTTAATATAAAATTGAAATGGATCATGGATGAGATTAAGGTGCATTGTATTATCCCTGCAACGTATATATCGATGGGTTTACGAAGAACAGGCTATCTTTTCGTTACCGTTAAGAATTAGGCTAACTTCATCTTGTATGAAATTTAGCAAACTCGCAGAAGTGTTAAAAAAAATAAAATCTTTTAAAATTTCTTTTTTTGAAAGTTATATGAGCCTAAATTACATTACAAACTTTAATGAAAAACACTGGAGTTTTAACTTCGTAGGAAATGTTTCGAAAAATAATGTGTTATTTATTCTTCCGAAAAACTTAGCTAAATTAAGTTATCCTAATAACTTATTAACGTTAACGAAAAGAGAGCCTATTTTTCGCAGGACCCGTCAATATGACCTACGGGTAAATATAATGCGCTTGTCGACTTTATTTTCTGTAAATACACTAGTCTGAAATAAGCGATTTAATATCGTGGGAGGATGAGGGTCCCAAAGACGAGAGTTTCTACCGCTCGATAAACTAGTTTCCGATTACGCGGTAGGAACTTCTAGCTTACTTAGTTCGAGTAATTGTTACTATTAACTATGCTCGTCCTGATTCCTTAGAGAGATGAGTGCTAATGCAGTCTTAGCTGGATTAACCTAGAAAATTGTATATGAAAAGCAAAAATGTTAATTAGGTACTCTCTAAATTTGAATCAGTCAAAAGCGCTTAATTCGAAGTAAATTTTGAATGATTCAAATAAATTGGATTTGACGACGGTTAAATTTGTTAAAAGTGAATTTTCAAATCAATCAATTTGTTGCACTGATGGAATCAGTCTTTCTAAATGTTCCAACCTGTTGAATTATTCGCTAAGGAAGGTGAATTTCCAACCAAAATTGGAATAGTTTAATTTTCACTTCAGAAAAATAATTTTCAATAAAAAGACGAATCTGCATTAAAATAGCTCAATTTTTTAAAAAGGTGAATTTTCAACTAAAGTGACGAATTCCCAACAAATTCGTTTAACTTTCGAACAAGCAGCTGAATTTGTAAGATTTGATAGATTTTACTATCTTGTTTTGAAATTCGCTGAAAAAATAGAGTAAACCTAAAAATGAACAAAATGGCGGCGGTTTTCATGAAAATATTAAACTTCGATTTTTTCAAAAAACCCGCACTTATATTTTTTGTCCATTTCTTTTGAATTTGCACTTTCATTAAGAAAATATCTTGTAAGTTTAATGCGGAAATTAGAGGAGAAGAAACTGCAGGAAGGAGTTGGAAGAAGTACTATAAAGTATTGATGCTATAAGTTAGAGATAGAGGAAGTGCGAAGTGTAGGAAGTGAAGTGCGAAGAGGGGAGATAATGGCACTGCTGAAACTGAAGAAATGGGAACATAAGCGGGAAGTGATGTCAAAGAAGAGGGTGTTTATGGAAGTTCGGAGGGAATAGGAGATGCTTTGACATGGGTAGAAAGGAATATGCACATGTGTTCAGTATGGTGAAATACAAATAGAAGGTGTTCGGTGGGATTGGGACGAGGACATGGAAGAGTAAGTAAAAATGATGTGTCGGAAAATTAGGAGAGAAAGGAACGGGACATATAGAAACAAGTAATAGTAGGAAACAAAAAGAGACGAGAAACGAATATGTGGGATAGGGAGTTTATGAGAAATTTTACATAATAGGATGTAGTAGTAATGATGGCGACTTGACTATATCAAAAATGGATGGGAAAGAGTAAAGGGCAGATTATAAAGACGGTAGAGCAATGGAAGGAATGGTGATGGGAGTAAGGAACCTATGCATAACAGGGAAGAATAAGAAAAGTATATAAAAGAACAAAAAGAAAGATTAATAGTAAGAAAGATAACTGTAGGAGGAAGGGTAAAGGGTGGAGAGCCAGAAAGAAAATCCAAAACAAGAATAACTGAATGGAGAAGAAAATAAATGATTAAATAGCCTAGAGGAAATGGGATGGTTTATTCTGAACGAAAATATACAGGGGTATGAAGAAGGAGAAAATACGCAGTCAGGAATCAGGGTCACTATCCTATAATTATCACTGCAGAAATAGAAATGAATAATAATATTAAGGCTAAAAAGGGAGAAAATGTGCAAAGAACGGAAAGAGGGCTCAATGGAAGGTTAAGAACACTTTAAGGAAAAGATCAGAAATAACAAAATAGGAGATGGAATTGTAAACGAGGAGATAGAAAAGGTGGGAGAAATGAAAAGAGTATAAAAGTGCACAAGGATAAAAGAAGTTAGTGATGGAGGTGATAGAAGTGGATGGGATGAGGAATGTAAACAAAGAGAAGAAAGAAGTTAACAGGGAATTTAGAAAATAGAAAAAGGCACAAGTAATGGAGAAAAATATAGGAGGAAGAAAAAGAGAAAACCAGGATACTGAGATGTTAGACGGGAAAAAATATTCGCTGTTATTAGTAGGAGGGATAGAGAGGAAATTTAGTAAAGGAGGAAAATATGGAAAGGAAACTCATGAGAAGGAGGATATTATAAAGGAGGAAATAGTCAAGGTATTAGGAATATTGGAAAGGCACATGTTATGGAAGAAAATGAAAATGAATTTTGAAATTGTTGGGGGACAGAATTAAAGGTATGGGCATGTATAATGTGCAATAGAATATGGAGAGGAGATTGGTGACCAGAGTTATGGATGGAAGGAGTAGAGGTACTCGTAGTGAAGAAAGGAAAAGGGGAGGAGGTCAAAGATTATAGAGGGGTGACAATCACAGAATTAGAGAATCACTTAGATTGGAAAAAGTTGAATTTAAATGTAGAAAAGACAGAGATAATGAGGCTTAAAAAAGCAGGAGGAAGAAAGAAAGAATTGTCGGGGTGATGCAAGAGATTGAAGTCAGAATAAGTGAAAGAGTTTAAATATCTAGGATATACCTTGGAAACAAATGGAGATCATAGAGTTCATATAACACAAAGGATAAAAAAAGCAGGGGCAATGAAACCGATATGGGGAATAGGAATAACAAGGGTAAAAAATTGGAGAAGGAGAATGTGACTATTTGATACGTTGGTGTGGCCGGTATTAGGTTATGGAGCAGAGATGTGGGGATGGAAAGTAAGGAAAGAGATTGAGAGTTTGCAAGAAAGGGATATAAGGTGGACGTTAGGGGTAGAGTGGACGACGCTGGGGAATATCGACGCATCCGAATGACAAGGTGCTATCTCGGCAGAACCAAATAGAAGCGTTCCCTACTTCAGATGGCGTTGGTCTTCCCAATACTATTTATATGGAATTTTTAAGCTTCCATGCTTCGTCACCCGAGATGACGCTTTTTTATTTCGTCCTACCGAGATAGGATCTTCTTATTTCTACAGGTAGATATGTTTGGAGAAGCGCAAAGAGATAAATTAAGTACTAGAGAGAGAAAGAGGACATTGAAATTTAAGACGAGGCTAAGGGTGGGAAAGAGAGGGAAATTAGCGAGAAAGTGTTTGATAGAGATAGAAGAAAGGAGAAAGTTCTTTAATGTTAGAGACATAGAAGACAGGACTGGAATAAACTATAAGGAATTAGGAAAAGGGAAAGGGGAAAGAAAATTAATAGAAATATGAGGGATAATTGAGGAATCAGAATATAAGAAATGGTAGAACATGATAAAAAAGTAATGCGTACAAAGTATTTAGAAAAGGGACGAGGAGCGAAAAAATAGACAGAAATGGCAAACATGACAGATATAGGAAGCTGGCAAGAGAATCTGTTAAAGATTCTAGAGGAGGAAGGATTGGGGGAAGTGTGGATAAAGGAGTTGGAGGGGGCTAGAGGAGCGAATGAGAAAGAATGTAAGAATGTATGTGAAAAAAGAAATGGTGAAATGGAGGTACAAAAGAAAAGAAAAAAGGAAGCGGAAGTCGTTCAAATCACAAGCGTTAAGATTTGTAAGTAATGGCTAAGTAATAGCATAATTAGATTAAGCTGCGTTCTCGCTATTTCTCTGTTTTTGTCTCTGAATTGCGCTTTCGAAAAAATAGAAATAAGGATCTAGATATAAGAGTTTATATAAATAGTTGTACATAACTGTAAATAGTAAGGATAAGCTATTACAAAAAAATATTTTAAATAAAAATTAAAAGCTGTTGAATTAAACCAAAAAGATGCTTTCTCTATAAAGTAGTTGAATTTTCGACCATAAACTTAATTTTCAACCAAATAGATAGTTGAAAGACGAAACTTCTACAAAGCAGTTAAAGAAAATATTTAAATTTTAAAATAAAGAATCATTTTCAGCCAGAAATGAAATAGTTAAATTTTGGTTTAGAAACCTGACTTTCAAAAACAACAAAATAACGGCTTTTCAACAAAGAAGTTAAATTTTTAACCAAATATAGATAGATCTTTAACTATTACGATTAACTATAACGATTATCCAGCAAAGGTTTAAGTCTTAAACGAATAAAATAATTTTGTAACAAAGTGGTTCAACTTTCAAACAAGTAATTGAATTTTAAATGAAATATTTAATAGTTGAATTTTATGTTAAAAGCGATCAATTATTATGAATCAAAACTGGTTGAGTTCAACTTTCAGTTAAAAAAATGAATTTTCCACAAAAAACACGAATTTTTTTCAAAATCTTCAACAAAATAGTAAAATTTTCAAGAGAAAGAGATAACTTTAAACCAAAAATATATTAATCAACTTTTCAATTAAAAAAATTAACTTTCAACTAAAAATAGTTGAATATTCTTATGGGCTTCTGTTAATTCAGTTCACATGTAATGTAGGAAAAGAGTAGAGCAGGGGAAGAGTCTATATTTACAGTCTATATTTAGAATCTTTGGTGGTAGAATTTAGTAATTAATCCTCACTTCTTTGGCATTCCAAAAAAATGTTATTTGCATTTGTCTCTTCCATGTGTGATGTCACATTCTGTGTTTAATCCATCCCGTATGTCACATATCGTCACAAACCCAGTCCCCCGCGCCCTGGTAATTTTAAGTAGGTTTGAAATGGTTCTTTTGCTACGTTTCATTGAATTGATTGATAATTGCAATTGATCCTTGATTTTTATTGTAAAAGATGATTAAAAGGGGACTTTTTTGGTTAGAAGGACGATCAATGAAAAGGCTTTATTACTAGTGTAAGTCGTGTGTCTAATATTGATCGAAGAAAGAGGCGACTCTTTATTGTCTTCGTTGGCTCATCTTTTCTTTGTGCTCACGAGTGTATGCATGTTCTACTGTCCTAAGCAATATCACGAGATGTATTTTAGGTTTGCATTTAGGGCTTCTGTTTTCTTTGTTGTACTGACGGCAGAAACTATATGGTATTTGATCATGCCATTATTTCGAACCAGTTTTCGAAACAGAGCTGACCATTTTTCATCCTTTTATCCTATTCTATAAATTCCTTCTCATTTTGATCTAAAGCAGATGATTAACGACTTCTTTTAGATTGTGAATATTGTTGGAATCTCATAATAATTTAACCCTATAATAATTATTATAATTAAACGCGTAAACGTGACTCACTTGGCTCGCTATACCCTATTCTATAAATTCCTTCCCATTTTGAACTGAAGCAGGTGATTAACGACTTCTTTCAGATTTTGAATATTGTGTGGAACCTCTTAATAATTTAAGCCTATAATTATTTCGGAGACTTTAAAAAAACTTCTTTTCTGTGCAGAACTTTTAATTGTAAAATAAAATTATTTTTTTTCTTTAGAGGGGGGGGGGGTGAGATAAAGAAGTGCGTTTGGCAACCTCGCTTAAGTCACGTGTCACATGAGCGTAGCAGTGATCGCGCGCGCCGACCCGGAGATTCATAAAGTCATACAGAGCTATAAGAATCTATAATCACTTTCTCATATTGATTCTATTTAAATGTATGCTCGTATCAGTAATCTGTTTCTCTAAATATAGGTTGATTTTATATAACATATGTAACCAAGTTCACTCGTGTTATGATTGTGTTCACTGGCTTTCCACCGCCAACAGGTTATGGGCACAGTAACCCATTAGTGTCAGTAACGGGTTATCAGTGATTAAAGCGATACTGGTGTGAACAGTAACAGAAACATTGCAAGTGATCAAAGTGGAACTCAGTAAATTCTACTAAGGTATAATATAGCAATATGGCAGAAGCTACAGAATTTAGGATTGATAAACTCAGCAGTGAAAACTACCGGATATGGAAATGCAGAATGGAACTATTGCTGATCAAAGAAGATTTATGGAAAGTCATCAGGAATACGGTTTCCAGAGCACCAATAGCTAAATGTACTAGTAAAGATGATAAAGCCAGTGCAACGATTGGTTTGCTCGTGGAAGATAGCCAATTAATCCACATCAGAGAAGCAACCACTTCACGTCAAACATGGGATTCACTAAAGAATTACCACGAGTAGTCTATACTAATAAGTAAAGTGTTTCTACTAAAAAGAATATTTAGTCTAAGGTTGGTAGGTGGAGGTAATCTGGAAGAACATATAAATACAATGTTAAACTTAGAAAATAAGTTCTTGGTGAATCTCTCATGAAAAACCAATTGTCGCTATTCTTTTAATGAGTCTGCCAGACTCGTAGTGCACTCTTATCAAAGCGTTAGAATCTAGAATGCAAAATGAATAAACTCTGGATCTCGTAAAGGGTAAGCTGATAGATGAATCTAGACGAAGAAAGGAACAGAAGAAGAAGTATCATCGAAGGAAACAGACATGAAATCGACAGGAAGTAAAAGTGCAGCGAAGCAAGAAATAAAGGGATTTTTCTGTATAAACCTGGAAACCAGAAGAAGTATTGCAGAAGATACCAAAAGTAGAAAGCGCACAAAGAAAAGAAAAGCGAAGATAAGGATTCAAAGCATGTTATGATTCAGCAAATTGATGTTTTCTGGGAATTGAGAGTGAAGCCAATTCAGGAACTTCAAATGAGTGGTTCGTAGATTCTAGTGCGTCGACCCATATAACAAACAACCAATCATTTTTCGAACAGAAGGGCATAACTGCTGAAATACTCGGCACCGGATCCGGTAATATAAACAATCTCGACAATAAAGAGAATAAAATTAAAATAACAAAAAATGTTTTGTACATGCCGTTTCTCGATAAGAATTTGCTCTCGGTAAGCAAAATAACTCAGAATGGATATTAAGTAATATTTGGGGAAACAATGTTGAAATTTTACGCTATGGAAAAGTTGTAGCAGTTGGACAACCGTACGAAAGAGTCTACAAAAAAAGATGCCAGAATCAGCCTATGTGACTAAAGATAGTACACTGACAACAATGACAGAGTGCACACGTGGCATAAAAGATTTGGTCAGAGGGATCCAGATCATATAAAGGAACACCAGAACAAGCATCTTGCAGAAGAAATAAGGATTCCAGACTGTGGAATTAAGGAAACATGCCAGTGTTGTATCGAAGGAAAAGTGTCATGTAAATAATTTTCAATTGAATGACACCAGGCAAACGAAGGTACGAAGGTCATTAAAGAGTATGTTGAATGGATAAAGAGACAGCACGGAAGAAAGTCTAAGGTCATTAGATCAGATCGGGGAGGAGAATATGTAAACTTTAAAATGAAGCAATACTTAAAATGTAAAGGAATAGAGCTGCAGTACACATCAGCATATTCACCGTAGGAAAAGGTAGAAATGGCTAGGTGCATGCTAATAGAAGTAAAAATGTCCTACAGTTACTGCGGAGAGGCAGTCAACACAGCGAACTGTTTACAGAATAGGTTACAAACAGGGTAAAAAAACAATAACTTATAAATTATGCTACTCAAGAAATCCAAATATAAACAATTTAAAAATTTACCTTTGTATTGCCTTTCCCCATACACCAAAAGAAAATCGAAAAAAATTAGATGTAAAAGCTGAAAAACTGACTTATGTTGGATATTCGGAAGAATCAAAGGCATAACGTCTGTTAGATAAAGACACAAAGAAAATCACTAATAACAGAGATATAACATTTAAGAATGATTTACAAACAAATGGAATTTCAAAGAAGACCAATCAAACTCAAGCAGTAATAGTTAGTTCAGAATTAGGTAAGGAAGAGGAAATTAAAGCAGAAGTATACGGCAGGGTTACATTTAGTTATGCAAATAGATGAGGAACCAAGAAATTTCAAGGTAGCAATGTGCAGGAGCAACAAAGGCAAATGGAAAGCAGCAGCAAAATAAAAAATGAAGTCAAGAAAAATCAAACTTGTGCTCTACTTGAACCACTAAAGGACAGAAAAATAGTGGTGTGTAAATGGGTCTTCAATTTCCTCCTGTGGGAAGACAAGTACATTTAAAATTTTGTTATCTAATGCAGGAAAAGAGAAAATGTTTCTTTATAACTATGATGCAAAGAGATCATTTTTGAATGGAGAATTAAAGGAAAATATTTTCATGAAGCAGCCAGAAGGTTTTGAAGTATCTGAAAAAGGAAATTGGGTGTGTAAATTGAATAAAAGTTGATATGGTCTAAAACAATCAGCTAAGGCATATCATGTAAAATTTGACAGCATTTTTCAAGAACAAGGTTTCCTTTAAGGTGAAGCAGATCCTTGCTTATACATAAATAAGATTGAGGGAAAAGTAATCTATAAGATTGAGGGAAAAGTAATCTATCTCAACACACATGTGGAGGAGCTTGTAGTTGCAAGCAAGGATGAAGAAGAAATACTTAAAGTAGCTTCAGTTTTAGGAAGAAAATTTCAACTTACAAATTTGGGAACACTGAGCCACTATCTAGGAATTTAAATTGAACAAGACAAGGAGAGTATTTTCTAAATATAGTCAGCTACATTATATAGATTACATGCTGATATCTGTGGGACTACAGGATGTGAAATCATCGAAGATCACTCTGGATCCAAGGTACCTAAATCTAAGAGAAAATTAAGAGCCAATGTAGAACAACCAAATGTATAGACAACCCATTGGAAAACTGCTTTACATTGCAATGAATACGCGTTCAGGCAGCGCGGTACGCGTGTCTATACTCAGTCAACACAACATAGGAGCAATCAAGAGGTACTGGGACGAGGGGAAACTAGTAGCAAGATACCTAAAGAAACTAAAGCTTTAAAGTTGCAGCTCCTTTGGAAGCAAAAATGGGTTCCAATAGAAGTCCCAGTTTTTTCTGTGCATTGTTACTCGTGAAAGTTCTATGAGTCGTCGACTTGACAGTTTAGATGTGAGTATATATGGTACATTGAACGACATAAGCTTCTCTGCTATCTATTTTTCACGGATGTCCGCTCTTCCTTTGACGTTCCCTTCAGATCAGATCGTGCCTCGTTAGGTCAGTAAAATTTTTCAAACGAGTATCGATTTTCCGCCCGATTTCTCCGCAAACCCATGACTGAGCCTCGACAAGAAATCACTGTCTACAAATTAATACAACGAAAAATAATTTCACTGAAAATCAGAAAGGTAAAACATTTCTATTTATTACTATATTAAAAATATAAATAAGTAGCATATTAAAACGTTAATTAGGTTGACAATTAAGAAATTTAAATTAGATTTATTTAACGTCCAACAATCAAGTTAATGTATAGTATTCCTTAACATAAGACCAGGAATCCAACGACCAAATTGAAACAACCAACATAAAATCTTCCTATTGTAATTTGAAAAAAGACATTTTATGGTGGTTTTCCAAATTTAGTTGTTGGATTTTTGTTTTTTTTTGTCAGGAATTCTACACATTAAGTTAGTTAGGTTGTTTAAATATCCCCCCTCCCACTTATTTCACTCCACCTCGTCCCCTATTACCATCCACTTCACTTCCATCCCCTAACTCCCCAACTTCTCTCATCCCCATTTAATCCTTTTATCCTGACTTACCTCCCTGACTTTCCCCTAACACTTATCTTCCACAACCCTCATTTTCCTTCTTCTACTTACTTTCTTCAGGTGAAAAAGTTATAGATCGAATCTATTTCAAATCAGGCAGGTTCTACACTTAGAAGTTACAGAATCTCTCCAGGACGAAATATGTTGTTTTTTAGATTAAATTAGGCGATACATATTTTTGCGATTTGTGAACAAAAATTATTTACAGAGTTATGCTTATTTGAATTTTTGGCTTTGTTTTTCAAAAAACTCAAATTTTTTCTTTAAACTTATATCCACTTAAAATTAAAAAAATGTTCAAAATTAACAAAATGGTGGAAGTTTTTCTGAAAATACTAAACGTCGATTTTCTCAAAAAACCCATACTTATCTTGTTTGCCAATTTGTGTTTGAATTTGTACTATCATGAGTAAAACACCTGGTGAGTTTTATGTGGGCCAAATAACTTTTGTGGCCAGGAGAATGTCTGCTTATAAGTTCGAATTCTCGCATTTTGCTTGCCAACAACCATAGATACGAAAGCATGCTTAGAACATATTTTGAAAAGTTAAGAGAGAGTTCTACAATGAGTTCTCTTACTTATTTATGATAGCTTGCACCATTTCCGAGATAAATACAAAAATTCAATTTACATAAGCAAAAAAATTGTCTTGATCTCAAGAATGGTTTAACCTACATAAAACTCCGGGAATATAAAATGTGGAAGATGGAGGTTGATAAAGGCGACATCAAAACTGCTTACATGGCCAAAACTGCTAAAGACGATTGGACTCTTAAATTATCTACAACAGGCAATGATTCCTCTTCGGGTCCTGAACACTAATGAAGAATCTGAATAAATATATAATAAAAATATGAAAATGTGGATAAATGTGAAATATATTGAAATGTATTGATTAAAAAACTTTTTAGGCAAACCATTGTTTTGTCTTGGAATTATTTTTGTAACTTAAATTGTTTCAGCAATAAATTTGAGAATTCAATTTCATAAAAAATAATTTACTTACGATAAAAATTGATTAGCCCACGTAAAACTTACAGGAAGTTTTCCTAATAGGAAAATATATTTTTTCTAAACATTGAACAAAAATTTTGGGTATTTCCATGAGCCAAGAGTGAAGAAAATTTGTTTGCTTATGAAAATGGAATTTTTCTGTTTTTCTCGGAAACAGTACAAGTTATCATAAATGAGTAAGAGAACTTTTTGTGGCACGCTCTTTACAGTGCAAAATATGTTGTAAATATTTTTTCGTAACAATGGTTGTTTGCAAGACAAATGCGAAAATTCGATTTTATAAAAAAAACTCTCCTGGATACAAAATTTATTTAGCCGACATAAAACTCACAAGGTGTTTTCCTCGTGATAGTACAAATTTAACAAAAAACTATCTTCAGAAAAACCACCGACATATGGTTTATTTTGAACATATTTAAATTTTCTCGTAAATATAAGTTTAAAGAAAAAATTGGAGTTTTTTCGAAAAACAAAGCCAAAAATTCCAATACGCATAACTCCTTAATTTTTTTTTCGCAAATCGCAAAAATACGTATCGCCTAATTTCCTCAAAAACACCACATGTTTCGTCCTCGAGAGATGCTGTAAGTTCCAAATGTAGAAACTGCCTGATTTGAAATGGATTTGATCATATATAGTTTATGTATAGTGGAGAAAACAGTGACATTTTTCATTTGGTTATTACGCCTCTAGGCACACTGCCATTTAATTTACCTCGATATACTTGTTTTGTTAGTCGTCTATCCTTCATTCTCTCAACATGCCCGAACCATCTTAACCGATTTCTTTCCCATGTGTCACCTAGCGTTTCTTCCGCACCACATCAGAGTTTTTCGGCATATTATGCGCAGGAATCTCATGTCGATCACGTTGATTTTACCCTTATTTGATATATTTTTACTTCTTATAAGGGGGCCTTCTCTAACAATAACTTTCTTACCTTCGTTTATGCGTCTATCTAAGTCCTCATCTATCTTCCCGTCCATAGTAAATAAGCTACCAAGGTATACGAATTTATCAGCTTGTTAAATTCTCTCATCATTCAATACAATGTTACATATTGTTTTCTCACTCTTTCCTTCAAACACCATAGTTTTTATTTTATTTACGTTAATTTTAATGCCCATGCTCTTCATGCTTGCATTCAATTTATTCAACATTCTTTGCAAATCTTCGATAGATTCTGCCATGACAACCT
>JAAAKG020127229.1:0-14837 GCA_010014905.2 Druon quercuslanigerum
ATATAAAGATATTGAAGATACATACAAATATGGTATTTAAAAGAGGTTTTTGACAAAGTATCAATCAATTCTGCATATTTAATAAAATACATAATTGGGAAAACATTCCGGGCACAAAGTATAAATAACCGAGCGCGAAGCGCGAGGTTAATATATTATCGAGCGCGAAGCGCGAGATCCAATATACGCGCGCCATAGGTGCGTTTAAACTTGCGAGCTGGGTATTCATAAAACTTTTTCTTTTTTGGTTGGAAATTGATTTTTGCAAGTGCAAATATAACAATGTAAAGTTAGCTTAAATAAAAAGAAAGACATTAAACACGATGAAAATTTTAACTAATAAAACGCGTAGCAATATTTCTTACTTATAGTTATTATAATTACAAAAAATCAGTTATCATTAACACAATTATTATGAAATTTAAATTAGAATTTTAAGACAATTTCTCAGTAAAATTCAATAATTTAAATATGTATAGATTCTTTATTTGATATTGTCCAAATACATTTCAATGAATAATTACTTTGCGTCGATTTAATAAGACCGATTAAAAAACGATATACAAGAAGCAATATAATGTTAATTACATTGCAGTTATTAAATTCTTTTCTTGCACGAAATATTGATGTCGTGGATCAGAACTTTAGATCAAATTATTCGAAGAGTATTCATAATCATATATATTCTCTAAAAATCCCAAATATTTAATAATATTTGAATAATAAAATATTTTGTAACTTTTCTCGACATCATGTACGTTCACCTTTTTCCGAGACATTCCAGGCACCGGGAATTTCCGAGATGAAGCCGACATAAAGGATATAACTAAAGATTTCGACTTTAGACGACCAGAGTAGACAATTCCAGTTTCCGACAACCTACATTCTACCTACAGTTTATGACATCCTAGAAATTCAGCGACAACAGCTAATTACAAAAGCGCTTCAAGCGTAAAGAGTTATTTAAATGAATTTCATCTGCAACGTATACACTTAAATGAAATTTTTTTCATGCTGAATTCATTATGCAATTTAACGATTTTTTTCGATAATTCATGGTGTAAAATAATTTTCATAAAAATATATTCTTGTACTATTTTGGTTTAGGGGTGAATATAAGCATTTAGATTACACTACGAAACCCGACAAATACGTAACTTCCGGCCTCGTACGGATTGCATGATTGCCTGTATTTATAGAAAATTTTAAATTGTTGTAGATGCTTAAAAGTAATTTCCAATTAATTTCAGGCTACTTTGACAGAGTTTAGATCATTTCAGGTAACTACAACTGATTACAGGGGATTACTACTGAAGTCGCGTGATAACGTGGTAAATTCCGAGTGAAAGTAGGTGAGCGCACGTGATTGCAAATGATTAAAACTAAGCACATTAATCTTAATTTTAAATAATTTTAAGTGAACGTAAGTGATTTCAGGTGTCTGACTTTATTTCTCGCGATGACTTGGTAAATTCAGATAGAGGGGTTAGAGTTGATTTTTGAATGATTGCTGGTGGCCTCTATGAATTTTACATGATTTAACATCATTCTAAATAAACGAAACATGAATAAAAGTGACTGCAAGTTATTCGAGTTAATTAAAAATGAATTTAAGTGGCAAATATTTGATCAATAATAAATGTTTATTGCAAGCGACTACAATTGATTGTAGGCGAATGCACGTGATTGCAGTTGATTTTACGCAGTTGCAAGTGATTGCACTGTCATTTTTAACAATGTTGTTGCTAGTCAGGGAATTTCGGAAAGCCAGGGAATATAAAATTACGTCAGGAAAAACTTAAAAAAAGTCGGAAAATTTTCGATAAACTGAAGTTGAAGTTTAGGAGTCATCCATAAAGTTACATAAGGCGTTATTCTGATCGGAAGAAGATTTATTTGCTCGCCCCTCCCTTTAAAATCTTGCTAAGAAGTTATAAACATAAGGAATGAACATACATATAAATTTTCTTAATTCAACAAAAATGGATTTTTAATTAAATTAGATTCTGTACGTCGTAGAGATATGACGAGCAGGGGGGAATTTTTGTAGAATTATTTTTAAAGCAGTTTTTAAGCGGTAGGCAAGGATTTTCAAGGATAGATCCCTCTTCTATCGTGCTAAGAAAATTGTCCTGATAAAGACTGATAGGGCGAAGACAAAGAAATTAAGGGAAATGATTTTAAATTAATATAATTAGGTCTAATAGTATAAAATATAAACTTAGCCAATTGTCGCTACTGGCCCGGTCGCCTGGGGAGAGAAGGTGATAATAGTTGAAAAATTATTGCTAATTTAATAAACCCAACTGAACCTTCTTTATACTTTTAACTAAAATCTTAAGGTTATTGGATTGGATGATTTTGGCTAGAAGGTCAAAATAATAACAGATAATTCTACATTAAAAGTACACATAGTCACGCACATATGTGCTGATCCTTAATGGAATCTTAAAATTAAGGCGTGATCCTTCTGCATTCTCTATAACTAAATTAATTGAAAATAAAAAGAAAGTATGAAATGCTACCCCGGTCGATTATTCAACAATTTTCGTTAAAAAATAATTCTTTTTGCTTTTAGAATTCATCTCTATCGTAGGAATTTCATGTGTAATGGTTAAAGATGCAACTGTTTGTTAGAAATTCTATCTGCTTTTACTAATGATTCAATTCTTTTTGGTCTAGAATTAAAATAACTTTTTCTTAAAATCTCAACTAGTACCATTATTGTTGAGAATTCATCTATTTTCGTTGAAACTGCAACTACTTAGTTGAAAGTGAAACAATGTTGTCAAAATTTTTTTTAATTGATAATTGATCATTTTAGTTAAAACTCCTTTTTTGTTGAACAGTTAAATATTCCGTTTAAAAATCTTTTTGTGTTTGTAGATTCATTATTGTAGGTGGAAGCCTGTTTTTTCGGTTGAAAATTGAAATTAAGTTCTTTACCCAAAATTGAATTATTCCAATGTTTGTAGTAAAATATTCATCTTCTTGGTGAAAAAAATTGTACTGTTTGGTTAAAAATTCATGTTTATATTGTAATCAGAGAAGGTATTAGATTTGTGTAAAACTTGACCCACCCAGTTTTGGTAAAATGTCCAGGTTTTGAGAACCCCTGAATCCGAAAAACAGGGTTTGATGAACGTATGTATGTATGCAATGTATGCTTATCTGTATGCATGTATGTATGCATTTATGCCTGTCTTTCTGTGTACCGATGTTCATAGAATACAAAATACGAACAATTTATCCTGAATACTCTTTTTGATAAAACCAAAAATTACCAGACTTATAGCATTTACAAAATTCCAAAAAAATATACGAAAATAAATATTTTAAAAAAACAACCGCATGTTATGAAAAAACCATAGGAGAAAAAAACCCCCCATTAACCCCACTCATGGCCACCCCCCCCCCCCCCCCCCCGATTTAATCGAAGTTTCGTTGGACTGTTGTAACTAGACTCTTATTCTGTTTTCTTGCGAGGTTTTTTTTTGTAACTTAACACAAGAATGCCTATAACTATTTTAACACTGACTAAACTTCCAATGTTCAGAACAGCGTTAAAGACATAGTGAAAGCAAAGGATATGGCTTCTTGAAATTTAAAACCATTCTTAAGGTTATGTTTAAATCTTCCCATTTTCACTTGTAAGCCACTCAATGTATAATTTTTTACAATTAGTATCGTTTTTTTCAAGACTTGTTCAGGATTGTGTCAAAATTTTATGCGAATTTTAAGTCAAACTTTGAGGTTATTAATCCTATATTTTTGATAAGCTTGGCTATAGTCGTCCCAACTTTTCGGGACGAATAATCTATCCCCTTTTTCCATACTCCCAATTTTTCGGAACGACTAGACGCAGCTTATTTTTAATCGTCTCCAATTTTAAATCCATCAATATTACAAGGATTTCAATTTTTATTTTGCTCGAGAAGACTTGTACATTAGCAAAAGTTTTAGAAATAATATTTTGGTTACTTTATAATTGTATCGATGGACATCACTATTTTCTGAGAAAATTCAAGACATTTTTCGAGCGACTGTAAACTTTCCAGTAACAAAAGTGCACTAGGAAAAACATCGCCAAGACACAAAATTCAAAATTCAAAACACAGTGAATGCTTAAAATTTTAGCATTAAAATTCTCTTGAAAAAAATCATCAAGACCCTATTTTCTATTTCTATTTTCTATTTTCCGGGTGTATTTTTATTCTCAGAAAGCTCACATATTCTCACATAAGGTTTAAAACTCAGAAAAAAATTATTTTATCAGATTAAAATTTCAACATTTTTTAAATGTGGTACGTTATTCTATTAATTGTGGTACGTAAATCCCAAAATTAAGTTTTAACGATGGCGTCTGTCTCTCTGTTTGTTTAGGTCCTAAAAGAAAGAACGAATTCGTTAACCAGCCATTTTGGATGCAAATTCAAAAAGTGAGTGCATTTTGAAAATTTTTGAAATCACTTTTTCTGAATTTGAAAATTCTTTTTACGGTTATTTATAGCATTGGAAAAGAAAAGCAATTTATCCTAATGACTTTTTTTCGATAAAAAGAATATTTTTAGAGTTATAGCGTTTTCAAAATTTTTGAAATCAATCGAAAATCAACATTTTCAGCCAAACAACGAACGACATGAAAAAAGTTTTTGCTTTGAGAGCCTTTCAAGATTATTATAAAAACTTTTTGGGTTTTCTTGAAAAATCGAAAATTTAAATTTTGATTGCACAAAAAATACTAAAAAATCAAAAATGCAATTCTTTGGTAAAACTATGCAGGATACGAAAAAAGATAAATTTATAAAAAATATGAAACCAATTAAGATCTACGAATTCGTTAATAACCACTTCTTGATAGGGCGCTTACTTTTTATTTTATTATTGAAAAATAACATTGAAAATATAAATGAAATAAGAATTTGTGAAAAACGACAGAAGTAACGAAAGAAAATGATTTAACAAAAATTGTTTACCCGAAAAAGAGCTACGAATTTGTTATAAATCACTTTTTAATCGGTGATATAGTTTTGCTTTAAACATAAAAATGGCATTAAAAATAAAAATGAGAAATTTGTGAAAAAACAACAAAAGGTACGAAAGCTAATTGATATAAAAAGTTATTCAACCAAAAAAAAGAGATACAAATTTGTAATAATTGATTAAATTCTTATCATTTATCATTGAGAAGGTATTAGAATGGCCAAACGACGCAAACTACGAAAAAAAATGTCAGAGAGAAATTATAGCTTTTGAAAAATACTGCAAAATGTTTTTTAACCATTTTTCAATAGGACTCGTAATTTTGTTTTTTATTTATCGTAAGTAATATGCAGAAAATCGAAAATTCCAATATTAAGCCAAAAGAAACGAGATACGTAAAAAATCTAAAAGAAGACTTGTAGGATATTTTTCTTTATCCTTGAAAAATAATATGAAAAAAAATCCTGTTCTGAGCATAACAATGCGAGAGAGAGAACATTGTCTGAAAAAAGGATTGTGTCTATTTATTTATTTTAAGGTGGTTCAGAAAATAAGTATTTACAAATGTCAGCCAAAGTCGAGCGCGCAACGCGAGTGTCACGATGAGAATGTATACCTCAAAGCCTACAGAGCTTTGAGCAACTTATTCTTTACCTATACTTGATTAAGTAGAAAATTGAGAATATGAAGACGTACATAAATACTGCAATCTAAAAAAGATCTTTTTGATAAAATTTTATTCAAGCATTTCAAATGGAGAGAATAAATATCCGAGCGCGAAGCGCGCGGAAACCCATTCTCGAGCGCGAAGCGCGAGATTCAACAGACGTGCGCCCTAGACACGCTCAAACTCAAATCCTCAAAGCTTTGAGGATTTCACAAAATTGAAATTCAAGAAAATTTAAAAACTCTAACAATCATAGATTTTATAGCGTTTCTTTGCGCAGGTAAACAAGGAGCCCAATGAGCTACTTTTTCGCGTTATGGCGATTTCGATTTCGAGAATTTTTTATTTTCGAACCCATGAATTGGTTAAGGTAATTTTTTTATCTTTTCGTTTATGCGGCTATCTACTTTCATCTGTTTATAAAACATCCAGTTAAGAGGATTTTCATCGAGATGAAGACCTATAATTTTCAAGAACCCCTTGTGGTGGAAATCATATCTTGTCATCACGTTAATCGTACATCAACAACCATTCAACGACCATTAACTCATCCCTCCCTTTAGAAATTCCACCGTAAAAGTGATTCTGTATTTTTTTTTATTCCTCCAACATCTGTCGCGTCCCGGTATTTTTATATTAGAGAGAAGGATCACCATCATAATATTCGCAAGCCGGCGGATATAAATATAAACCATTCAGAAAAATGGAAATTTACGTAATATAAAAGACTTTTTTATCTGAAAACGGAAATCTTTTTGCTAAATTTACTTTTCCGTGATTTCGAAATGATAAATATAAAATAAAACTTTCTAGTAAAATCTATGGTGGATATAGTCAGATTCAAATGTCTGAAATTTTTATGAAAATTAAGTTAAATTCAGTATCTAGTACTTTCAATAACCCTCTTTAAACTTCTGCAACTTCCTTGTAACTTAATTCCTGGATTTATAAATGTGATTATGCAGAGATGTATATCTGAATTATAGCGATAAGTAAAAGAAATTTGACCCCACTTTGAAAAAATCAAATGAATTGGCACAATAACTCAGGGAATGTTAAGAATAAAATACAAAATTGACGTTAATAAAAAATTCATGTAATTCATATTATCTATTATGTAGCATAATATAAAAAAAATCAAGAAGAAGATTTTTGATAACTGATGAAAATTAATTTATGAAAAATACGAAATATAAAAATTATTATGTAATATTTTTGTAGAATTAGGCAATCAAACTGCTACATTTTTGTTTAGAAATATTAATTTCTAACAAAAAATACAACAAAAAATCTAAAATTTTTCACACATTGTAAATATTCTTTGAAATCGAATGGTTTTTTTAATTACAAATACCAATTTTAGACGAAAAACACTAACATAACATTATATTGTGCATATTCTGCTACACCTTATTTTTTTATAAAATCACCGATTTTCTGTAAAAAGTATTAAACTATCTTAAAATTGTTTAAAAATTGAAAATCTTCTTTGAAATCTACACCGATTTCCAAAGAAAACGTGAGCATGACCTAAAATATTTACAATAATTACTGTGAATTTAATGATGCTTAATGATAGTCTAAAGAATAATGATAAACTAAAAAATCTTAGGAATATTTTATTATGAATAGCAATTTTCAGAACATAACCGAGTTTTGTAATAAAACGCCAACATAGCCCTAATTGTTAAAAGTTTTTTTTGTTTTTTTAATGTTTAAAATATCATTTTTTTAATTAATAGTGCGAAATTCCGACTAAATGTTCTAAACCTTGTTCAAAGTTATGAATTTTATCACTTTAAACAAAATTTTTTATAGAAATAAGTTTTAACTTAAGATTATTCTAAAACTATAAATATCACATAAAATATGTGTAGTATGTTCAAAAATAAATAAATACATATAAAAAAATGCAAGTAATCAAAAGACAAACAGGTTCTGAACAAAGATAAATGCGATATTTTAAAGACATATATCGTTACACCACTTTTTTATATAAGACCAAGATCTTTGATTTTTTCCCAAATTTTAGCAGCATTTATAAAAAGCTCATTAAAAATAAGATAATAGGCCTAATTTTAAAATTATGTAAATTGTGACCCAGATTTGAAAGATTCGAAACTATATATAGAATTTAATTTATCTCGAAATCATGAGAGGTATGACTTAGACTCGTAAGTGTTTTTGCATTTCTTCCCCGTAGTTAATAAAATAAAATCGATATCACTTTGTAAGTGATAGAGATTAATGACCAATTTCATCAATCTTAAAGTAAGGTAATTCTTAAGAATAACACCGAAATATTTTCCCTGTATCGATCAAACCTTTTTATCATAACTTTGAAACCAGGAAAAAGTTCATTAAATGCTCTTTAGGCTATGTGAAAGCATTATTGATGATTAAAAATAAAAAACGGTGGAAATATAGCCTCGAACAGCTAAAGGTAATGTCTATAATGTTATTTTAATTTAATTAATTTTATTCGCAGTACAGAAAGAATAAAAGTATAAAATGCATATAAATAATAATTGATATGCGCCAACATGCAGGATGTGGAATGCATTTTTGCGTTACGTAAGCAGCTTCTCTTTTTAATATTCGATACATATAGTTTCGTAAAATCCCTTCATGCAACCAAACTACATTTAGATTCATATCTGTGTCCTTGGAACTATACATTAAGGAGAGTAAATAACTTCAAATCGGGCGGTTAAACGTTATACAAATATACAAAAAGAGAGGAAATTCTCCTTTTTCATTTCTTCAAATCTGATAATATATAAAATATATGTCGACCAGTACTGCCGTCCAAAGTAAAAAGATACATAAATGACATTGTCGCTCAGGTTGACTTTTCCATTACTAGGTTTAAGAGAATAAACTAAACCGCAAAGCCACTTACGTATCCTTTAGTTTAGACGGCAGAGTATACGTCAGAAATATTAGGATCTGCAAGTGGTCGTTCGGTTTTAATCAAATTTTTTAATATTATAGTTCCGTGTTCAATTTCAGTATCACATTAAAAAAAAGGAATCACTAAAACTAGGGAACAAATTTTAATAAAACCTAGAGATATTGTAGACAAAAATATATACTTTAAGTTAGAATATACCAATTCCTTATAACTTCAGCTTTCATAAAAAAAAAATCTGCCCGCCGTAAAGGCGGTTTGAGTGTGCCCAGGGCGCGCACCTGTTGGATTTCGCGCTTCGCGCTCGTTAATATAGTTAAATTAAAGGTCACAAAATCGACAGCGGAATTTTAGTGATTATAAATTTGCTTTTGTTAAAGCTTCTACGGCTTTAATGAACATTTTCTCATCACGTTTCTCGTGAGAACAAAAATTAAAAGCCAATTTTTAAATTAAAATTTTAAAAACTTCTTGTTTAACAGTATTTTTTACAGTAAAAATAAAAATTTTTTATATATTAGAAAAATATTCAATGGAAAATTATTCGTCTTTTTAAGTACTACGAATAGGTGTATAGAAATTTTTTAAATCTTAAAAAAAGTTAATATGGAGAATTCCTGATAATAAAACCAAGAATCTAACGACCAAAATTCGACAAACACCATAAAGTGGTCCTATGGAAATCTGAAAAAAGCAAACAAATTAAAAAAAAAATTTTGTACGAAAATAAAAAAGAGGAAAGATAAATGAGAAAGCAACCAACCAAAAAGTGGCATCAAAAATTTTGAAAATGCTCTAACTTTTTAAGTTTTATTAAAAATGACTGGCAAACGAACTTGACCATCACTTTACGACACTAAATTCGAATGAGGACACAAAACTGCGACTGAAAAAAACGGTGGATCTAGCTTTTAAATGATACTATTTTCTTTAACACTTTCAATTTCATTACAACCAATTATAAATAAATGTAATAGCTAACTAAAAATAATTTCCTATGGGTTAGACTAAGAAACAAAATTCTTTTATAATGTTCGATTACAATATTAGTCGAGTCCATGAATAGGCCCAATTTTTTGTGTGAAATCAACTTGAAATGCCTTGCCAAAGATTGATTGCTGTCAAATTTGATAATGTTAATAAAAATGTTAATTTTTAAAATAATTTTCTAAACATAAATGCGCAATATTACCAACTTTTCTTATTTCAACTCACGGGAAATTATTTTTATTTCATTAAAACGTTGCTTCATAAACCTTTTTGAGGAATTGAATTGAAAATTGACATTTTGTTTAATTTTTTTAAAATAAGGGCGTTTTCCCAACTGTACGACACTGGGAGAGTAGCAGTGGAGCCTCACAGTCTCACTTAAATGATAAAGGCATAATCTTTTGTTTACAATATGTCGAAGTTTGATTTAAATTAGTTCCACAGCTTAAGAAATATCGATAATTCAAAATAAATTTAATGACAAAATTTAACTTGGAGTAACTCTGTAATTTTTAAGATTTTTAAAAATCCTTTTGACACCCAATATTCTCTTAAATAATAACACTATGGTTTATCAAATTAAATTCGAATCGAAAGACCATTTGCAGATCCTGGCATTTCTGACGTATACTTGCACACGTATTTTCGTTTTTTAATGAAAATATACTTAAGAAATTAGTTCACTGTATGAAAGAATATTTAAAATCGTTACATCTTAAAATTAGTTCGGATTAAATCGTCATCCTTCTCTAAAAAATAGGTGTGTCACGAAAATCTCGAAAGCATTGTTGTTACTTTTCCGCAATGCCGATTGGATAATTTAAAATACTCGAAAAAAGAAATATTGCCAAATTCACGCACGAAATTACAACTTCAATGAAAATATATAAGAATAGTCTGAAACCCCTACATAATATTATTATACGTAAGTATCAAAATTAAAGAAATAAACCGCAACCCACCGCGGGAGCTGAACCAACTTTAAATGAAAAGTTTTTGCTTATGGGATTTTCTGGCGAATTATGGTTCCATGTTGACCCACTAAAGTTTTCAAATTATTCTTCAAATCATTGCTTCAGTCGTTTTCGCGAAAATAACATTTTTGTTTAAAAAAATTATGAGTTTTAAAATTTGCATACATGTTCTTGCTGAAAATTAAAAATCTAGTCTTACCAACTAAATCTAAGATTTTGCTAATGTTGTTTATGATTAAAACTAAATTTCATTAAAATCGGAAGTTGTGAATAGTTTTAAAAATGGTATATTTTTAACATAAATACTGAAATTCGACTGTTTTTTCAGAAACGTAATAAATTACAAAACTAAACTTAGTGAAGACAGCCTGGGTTTTAATTTGAAAGAGGCAGCTTTCTTTTTAGAATTCCCCACTTTAAAACGTGATAAATAAATTTTTTTAGAAAATTCGAATCAAATTCAAATAGAGGAATATAACTTTTGAGAAAATACTATAAAAATGTATCACAAAAACATATTACAAATATATGGAAAGTTCGGTGTCGGATTATATAAAGTATTTTGTTCAGGATTCATTTCTTTCACTGAAAATAAAACTATTTTAATGAAAATTCGTTTTTTGTTTGCATATTTTGGTAGAATGTTTTTAATAATTTGTTGATAATTTCAGTTTCAGATAGTTTCAGTTTTAAAGAATCGTTTTTAGTTAAAAGTTTATTTTAAAATTTTTCAAAAGTTAAAAACTGGAAAATGGAACTATTTGAATTAGAACTGTTACTAATTTTAAGCGTTTCAGATTAAATTTAGTATATAGTTACGCGTATTTCTGTTGTTTATATGGTTGCAAAATTAAACTCTCGTATTTATTTACACAAAAGAAAACCCCATAACATAGTTTATCAATTTTTCCTTATTCATGAAATAATGTTTTTTTTTTACTGAACTGTGTAAAATTAGTTTCAGTAGAAAAGAGAAGTTGAAAACGATTGAAATATAAACTTAATGAATTTTTCTTAGGAATTATTAAAAGTGTTTAAACATTTAACCGATCAAGCTTTGAGTACTGCATTTAAGACTCAATTCTTAAATTCAGCTAATGAGAACTTAAAAGCGATTTTATTTTATTTACTTTTATTGCTTTTAATCCCAACCAATTTTAAGTACTCTGTTTGACTGTATATACCTTTGATTTGATGTGTATTTTTAACATATTCTCTTGATTGCTAGAAAAATATAATTAAGAAATATGCACGCGAAACCATTTTATTCTTATACATACTTACTCGTTGTTTTGTTTGTTCATTTAGAGTAGGAACAAAGCCAATAGTGTCAAGTGCAGATTTTCATTTTCACACTTCTATTAAATCCCCGTAGGAAATTTTCGCACACGTCAAAACAAGATGTGGAATAATTGGTATGTTGCTATTTTATTATACAAATCATAATATTAACAAAGGGTATTTCTAAAGTTATTTGATCGTATAATAATTTAATTTAAAAATATGACTCTAAATTACAAATAAAGGCTGAATCAAAGGGATTCAAATGTTACAAAGGGTATATATTGGATTTGAAACGTTATATCTGGGAAATCCTCTAGGTACTCTTTACCGTAATGTTACGTTTGAAATTAAAGGCTAGCGGGAAAGCTAGTTTGTGGTCAAACCGGCAAAAAATATAACCAGTCAGTGTCCATTTTTAGAGGAAATTTACATGTATAAAAATAATAATTTTTCGCATAATACATCAAGTGGTAAAATATGAAACTGCAGATACTAACAGAAAAGAGAGTTTTCCTTTAACTTGAAAAGATTTAATTTGAATTGGCAGAAAACTGGCACGCTATTTCTGTCAGGACTTTCAAAATTAAATTAAAGTTTTTTAATTCTGCAATCTGCCTTGGCAACTTTTCATATTGATTTTTTTGAAAAAGCCTTTTTATTACATAATATCTTATACACGTCTAGTTTTCCTTCAATATGAAATTTTAAAAGACAAAATAACAAATTTATTTACGGCTTAGTTATTATAAGTTTTCAAATTGAGACTAAAAGAATTTTCTATCAATAATTTTTTTCCAGTTTAACTAAGTTCACCATCTAGACTCTTTATTCGGAAAGCTTTTAGTAGCAGATACGCAAACCACTCGGTCGGTATATTTCCTTCTAAGCCTATTTACAGATAAGAGTTTATGAATTCTGAAAGAATTTATCGACTGGTGCTAGCCAGAAATTAAATAATTGTATCATTAACCAAAATATTTCTAATTTGGAAGAAGCAAACTTGGGGAGCCTTATACTTTGAATAGTAAATCAGGAACTAATAATCTTGAAAATATTTGCAATTCTTGAAAGTCCCATGAAATGAGTTGAAACTATTAAATCTTCTTGTGGTCAATTTAACATTATTTTCAAATCATTTTCATTAAATTTTTGTAAACAATTGATTTCAATTTAATTATTTACTTACAAAAGTAAATTGTAATGGCGACATTACACATTTTTTATTCACGAACGAATTGTACTATTTTTAGTGAAAAAACATAACTCAGACTTATCCATATGGATTTAATTTATCCTGTGACTATTTTGAAAATAGTTCTGGATATTCAAAGAATTAAAATTTTACTAATTGAGTTCGTAAAAAATGTAGATGATTTCGACTGAAAAATCAGTGAAAATAAGTTCATTAATGTTTCTGTAAGTTTTTCTACTACGAATTAATGTAAATACCCTATTGAATACAATATGAAACACTTTCAATTTCTAAAATTTCAAGTCAAATATATATTAAATTTTCAAATAAATAGTCAATTTTTAACAAACAAATTGAATTTTAATATAAATCATATTTATTATAAAATATGAATTTGTAACAATCTAGTTTAAGTTTCAACCAAGCACTTTAATTGGTAATTATAAAAAATGCATGTTTAACCAAATAGCTTAATTTTGAATTAAAAAGATAATTTTCATAAATAGTTCAATTTCTAACCAAATAGTTAAAAAAAATACGAATTTTCAACAAAATACATTAATTTTTAACAGAGAGGTTGAGTTTTAAAGCAGTAAGGACGAATCATCTACAAAAATGTTGAATTTTTAACCAATTTTCATACAAGGAGAATAACTTTTGACTTAAAAAATGAAAAAGTTAAATTGTCAGTTAGAAATATTATATATCAACCAAAAAACCAATTTTCAACAAAATAGTTACATTTTCAACGTGAGAGATGAATTTTCAAGAAATTAGTAACCAATTAGCTGAATTTCTGACCAAAAAAGATTAATTTTGAACAAAATTGTTACATCTTCAGTCAAATAATCAGATCTTCAACCAAATATTATAATTTTAAACCAAACGAGATGAATTGCGAATTAAAATCATAATAGTAAAATTTTCAACCAAAAGTAGTTGCTTTTTGTTTTTGGCTTCTAATAATTTAGTTCGCATTTACGTAAAAGACCAAGAAAAAGGGGAGAAAGCTTATGTTTTTCAAAAACAGAGAAAAAACAAAATTCAAAAGATAATAATGGTAACAAATTTTCAAAAAGTATACATGGCGTAGTATAATTCTACGGCAACGATTTAAATGCAACCCAAAATTTGTAAAAATCTGCACTGATTTACAAATTACTGGATTATTTTTAATTAATTCATATTTTTATTTTTTGAAACCAGATTTAGATATTTAAAAATCTGCCCGCTCCATAGGCATATTCTCATCGCGCGCTATGCGCGCGGCTCGTTTCATTCTCAAATTTGAGCGCGCCTAGGGCGCGCGTCTGTTGCATCTCACACTCGCGCTCGACAACGGGTTACCTCGCGCTTCGAGCTCGGATATTTATTCGTTACATTTGGAATGCTTGAATAAAATTTTATCAAAAAGATCTTTTTTAGATCGCAGTATTTATATTTGTCTTCATATTCTGAAGTTTCTACTTAATTAAGTATAGTGCAATATTAAGTTTCTCAAAGCTCTGTAGGCTTTGAGGTACACATTCTCATCGTGACACGTGCGTTGCGCGCTCGACTTTTGAACGACATTTATAAACAGGTTTTGTTCCATTTTTTACATTCTCATATAGAGAAGGTATAAGATTTGTGTAAAATTTGAGCTCCCAGATTTTTGTCAAATTTCCACGTTTTGAAACCCTCTGAACCCGAAAAACAGGTTTTTACGAATGTGTATGCCTGTATATGTCTGTATTTATGTATGTATGTATGTATGTAGGTATGTAGGTATGTATGTATGTATGTATGTATGTATGTATGTATGTATGTATGTATGTATGTATGTATGTATGTATG
>JAAAKG020127240.1:0-14837 GCA_010014905.2 Druon quercuslanigerum
TTTCCTTCAATAGCCAGAACGACTTCAGGTATTTCTTAAAATAATAAATATTTAATAATATTTGATGAAATATAACAATTTAAATTTTTATAAACAAATTAAATAAACAAATTTAAAGTTTTGGCCCTTTCGCATAGAAATTGTTTTGTTTTTGCACTAGAAATGTTTTAAGCTATTGGATGAATGACTGCTAGTCACAAAAATATCAGAAAACTTAACAATAAAAAATAAATAAATAATTCAAATAAATAATTCTCATGATAAAATGTTCAAATTTAAGGTTTTATCAAATTTTAATTTTCTTTAATCGCTAGAATGGCTAGTGATATTCCTGAAAAATGTATCTTTTATAATATTTAGTTAAATATAACAACTTAAATCTTTATAAACAATGTAGATAAACAAATTCCAAACTTTGGCAGTTTCATTTAGAAAAAATTGGGGTTTCATTCGCAATAGATTGAGAACGAATATTATTATATTATTATGAATATTATTATAATGACACTACAAACATAACTTTAAATACCATGGCTACGGAAAAGAATTTTATTTCTAAATTATTCATTTGAAGGAACCAGATTCTTTTCTACGTGAAATTGAAAAAATTTGGAACTTGTTTATCTAAATTGTTTATAAAGATTTAAGTTGTTATATTTTACTAAATATTTAAAGATACATTTTTCAGGAATATCAGTAGCCATTCTAGCGATTAAAGAAAATTAAAATTGGCTAAAACCTTAAATTTAAATATTTTATCACGAGAATTATTTATAACAATTGTTATTGTTAACTTTTCTAATATTTTTGTGACAAAAACAAAAAAATTTCAATGCGAAAGGGCCAAAACTTTGAATTTGTTTATCTTATTAAATATTTATTATATTAAGAAATACCTGAAGTCGTTCTGGCGATTGAAGGAAATTATAGTTTGAAAAAATCTGAAATTTTAATATTTTGCCATTAGAATTGTTTATAACAATGGTTATTATAAACTTTTAAATTATTTTTGTTAATAATATGAAATTAATATGAAGCGCTTTTAGTAAACAGAAATTTTTTTACCGATAATAATTGTATCAGTATTGCCAAAACTTTCACCTGCAATACACATATTGTCTCATATTTTATATTATTTTTTCTGGTGAGATATTCATGAAAATCTGTACAAAAATCGAAGTGCCTATATTTTTTAAACAGATATTAAATTACGTCTACATTGAATAGAAACAAATTAAATTTACGGAAAAATGACACAAGTTGCAGTAAAGTGTTTTATAATAATTTTTATTTGAATAAAATGCGAATTTTTTAATTTAAAAAATAATACAGTAAAAATACTTTTGTTAAAGATTAATAAAAAAAATTAAACAGGAGATTTGTACATTATTCTTCAATATATGAATAAGCACTGCCAGCCCGAGGTACAGAAATAAATATAATATACATTTTATATAATAGAGTTAAAAACACTGTTGGAAACTTCACATTTTCGACGAAGGAGTTTTAACAAAAGAGAATCTACAATCACCAAATGACATTTGTCGATGATTTGATCTTTAATTTGGAGACTTGCGCAAAAATGTGCGGAAAATAGAAAGACCGAGCACGAGGTAAATAGAAATAAATTAAATTTATGGAAAAACGACAAAAGTTGCAGTAAAATGTTTTATAATAATTTTTATTTGAATAGAATGCGTATTTTGTAATTTTAAAAATAATACAGTAAAAATACTTTTGTTAAAGAATAATAAAAAAGAATTAAAAAGGAGATTTGTACATTAATTTTCAATATCTGAATAAGTACTGCCAGCCTGAGGTACAGAAATAAATATAATATACATTTTATATAATATAGTTAAAAATAATGTTGAAAAATTCGCATTTTCGACGAAAGCTAGTGCGAAGCATGAGATACGTAATGAGAATGTGCTCGTTAAAGCCGAAGGGTTTTAACAAAAGAGAATCTACAATCACCAAATAACAGTTGTATTTTTTACATTTTTCATTGAAAAGCAAGCTTTTCCCATTTATACCCCAAGATAATTTTAAAATGCCGGCGGCATTGGTTGGCGTTGAAAAAAAATTAGGGAATTTATTTTTCCGGAAAGCGGACACATTGTGGGGTCAGGGGTAACCAAAAATTTAATTTTTACAGGTATACATTTAGACTACCCTAATGCACCCTGAGAATATAAAGTTTAATTAGGGACCGTACTTAAATTACGTAACAGTAAACACGGAGGGGGGGGGGTCGAGATATTTTTTTGCACTTTCTTACAGAGGGAGGGAGGGGATCCTTCGATCATATACGTAACTTTGGGAAATTCGCCAAAACTTTCTTTTGAAGATTATCTTTATGGATATAAATTGTATTACTTAGTTGAAAATTTAACAATTTTCTTTTAAAAAAAAGCTTTTTTGGTTTTAAATTCAATTGTTTTTGTAGAACATTAAACCTTTGTTTCAATTTCATATTTTGTTGCTGACAAATCAACTGAAATCTTTTTGGATGAAAACTTTTCTGAAAATTTGTCTTTTTGATTTAAAAGTCAATCTTTCTTGGTAGAAATATTATATCTTTCTTGGATAAAAATGCAACAGATTTGTTGAAAATTCTACTGATTCATGGAAAATCTATTTTTTGTTTAAAATTCATATTGTTGTGTTAAAAAGTGAATTAAAATATTTTAGTGTGAAAATTCAACTCTTTTTTTTTAAATTTGTCTTTATGATTTAAACATTCACCTGTTTTAGTAGGTTTTCACTTTTCTTGTACAAAAGTGCAACTGTTTGGTTGAAAACTTAACGATTTCTTTGCAAAGTCATACTTTTTTGTTGAAAATTCTGCTGTTTGTTGAAAATTTAACTATTTCTTGGAAAATTGAAATTTTGTTTAAATTTAATAATGTGTGTGTAAAAGAGAACTGAAATCTTTTTGGATGAAAATTCAAATATTTTTTGCTGTTGAAAATTTGTCTTTTTGATTTAAACATTTACCTGTTTTAGTATATTTTTCACTTTTCTTGAACAAAAATGCAACTTTTTGGTTAAAAACTTAACGATTTCTTTGAAAAGTCCATACTTTTTGGTTGAAAATTCTGCTATTTTGTTAAAATTGAAATATTTCGTAGTAAGTTTACTTTTTATTTAAAATTTTTAATTTGGTGTTGAAAAATGAAGTGAAATCTTTTCTGGATTAAATTTCAACTTTAACAAAAAATGGTCTTTTCTTAAGTAGGGAGTAGGGTCTAGCGGGAGAAAAAACAATTTTTATGTATTTTTTTAGGAAATATGGTTAAATTAAACTTAATGTCATATTTTACAAATTATAAATCATCATTTAGAGAGCATTTTGTCAAATTTTTGTTAAAAAATATTTCAAAATAATTTGGTCACGGAGCATTAACGAGGACGCCTTTTCAAAAAGATGATTTGCGGTGTCAACTCTAGCTCATCGTAGAATTATCGGTAATCAAAAAGCAAAGAAAATTTTATGAAACTTAAGTTTTTCATATCCTCTAAGTCTTTTACTTGTTTAAAAGTTTTTCACGATTTTTCACGAAAAAGTTCGCCATTTAGTAGCTGTAAAATATCTTCAATGTAAAAAAAACCGACAGTGCAGTAGTTTTTGAGTGAGAGTTGTAAACGAATTTGAAAATGGTAGTTTCTAGTAAAACGCGTTTAAAGTTTTAGGCTTTGAAAAAGCGACGAAAAAAATTTATTTTTTCAAGTTACACTGAATCATCGATTCCAGCTTCATAAAGCACATTTCCTGCATCCAAATTTACAGGAAATCCTAACTTAAAGGTCAATTGCTTAGAGAGTTTTGTTCTTAATGGCCTAAAATTTTGACAAAACATTTTCTAAATGTTGTAACATAAGAAAATGTAAAAAAAATCTATTTTTCGAAAGTCACAACACTCTACTCCCCCTTTAATAAAAATTCAACTATTTGGTAGAGCATTCAACAACGTTATCAATAAGTCACCCTTATTGATAAAAAAGGCGTCTTTATGGTAAAAAATTCATATTTTTCGCGGAAACCTATTTTTTGTTAAAAAAATCTTTTTCTGATCGTAAAAGGCAACTGGAATCTTTTTTAACAGAAAATTTAACTATTTTTTGCAAACTTATCTTTTTGATTCAAAAATTCATCTATTTTAGTGCACATTTTATTTATTTAAATGCAAATGCAACTTTTTGGTTACAAGTTATTTTTCTTTTCTCGAGGATTGAACTATTTTGTTTGAAAGATTTTGTTGAATCACTTGTAAGAAACCAATTTTTTTAAGATTAATATTTTTAGTTGATAATTTACCTCTTTGGTTTAATGTGCAACTATCTTATTGTGAATAATTACAATTTTTTATTGAATCTTCAACTACTTGGATAAAAGTTAAACCACATTGTTAAAAATTTATTTATTTGATCTCTGAAAAAAATTATTAGTTGAGCCAACTGTTTAGTTATTAAGAAATGTTACTGCTACTTTATGAGTTGGCACTACTATTTTATTAGTTGGTACAACAATTTGAATTAGTTGCCGCGACTATTCAGTTAGTAACGTCAATTAATTAAATAGTTCTCGCAACTAACAAAATAGCAGTGTCATATCTTACAAACTGAATAGTTGGTCTAACTCTAACCATTTTTTTCAGTGTTTGATTAAAGGCTTATGTCTTTGGTTAAAAATGTAACTGTTTAGTTAAGAAGCCTTTTTTTGTATTAAAATTAATTTTTTATCTCTTAACTTACAACAATTTTCTTACATGAACTTAATTACTGGTTAAATTGAATCTGCACGGAACATAATCTATTTAGATGCAGCAGGCGTAAACACCGCCTTGGCGCTTTTAACCGAAGCTTGGATAATACTCTTTGTCATTTATTTTATAAGTTGGTTTAATTGCTGTAGACATGTATACTGGAGAGTGTGCACGCTTCTACTTGGGACTTTGTTTTGTACGGCATGAAATTCACAATTCGCAATCACGAGGAAACGCTAATGAAATCTGACACTGCTGCACCAGGAGCTCTTCAGATTCGATGAAATACTTCGAAATATATCATTGATAAAATTTTAAACTAAAAAAACTGGATTTTAATTAAAAGTATATACTGGGTGGCCGAATCACTTAATTTTTAAAATGCCCTGACTTTTACCTGATTTTTCCCTGACCAATTTTTCACTTACCCTGACTTTTATGAACAGAATACAAAAAATTTAGTTTAAAATTAAAATAGTTCAAATTTATTTATTCCAAACAAAAAAGATGAATTTTTTACCTAGAAGGGTTAACTTTCAACCATATAGTCGAATTAACGAAAAAATTGTCTTCTATCAAAAACAGTGGTATTTTTAACCAAATACTTGAATTTTTAATCTAGAAAGTAGCATTTTTTATAAAACAGGGGACTCGTAAATCCAAGAAGATTTTTTTAAGGATTAAATTTTTTAACAAGAAAAATGAATTTTCAACAAGTAAGAATTAATTTTTAACTACTCATTTGCATTTGCAGCTAAATAATTGAACTTTAAAGCAAAAGAGACCAACTTTCCACCAACTAGTTAAATTTTCAACTTCGAATTTAAAAAAACTTCAAATTTATTTATTTTAACCAAAAATATGACTCTTCTACCTACAAGGATAAATTTTCAACCAAAAAGTAGACTTTTCAAAAAAAGAATAAAACTTCTACCAAAAGTGTTGTATTTTAACCTAATAGTTAAATTTTAGAGCTATAAAGTCGAACTTTTGAAAAATAGGTGACTTTAAAATCCAAAAAGATGAATTGAAAAAAGAAAAAATTTTGAATAAAGGAAAATTAATTTTCTACAACAAAAAATTAATTTTTAACCAAACATTTGCAGTAAAATCGGCCGATTCTTTAACCAAATAGTTAAATTTTCAATTTCAGATTAAAATTACAAAAAACTTTCAAATTTATTTATTTCACAGAAAAATGATGACTTCGAGTTAAGAAGATAAATTTGTATCCAACTAGTCGAATTTTTAAACCAAAAAAATGTAACTTCTGCTAAAAGCATTTGCACTTTTAATAAAATAATTATATTTTGAAGAACAATATTAAATTTCAAACAAAAATATTTAAATTTTCGAAAAAAACTAATTCTATGACAAGACCGTTGAATGTTCAACAATATGATGAATCATCAAAGAATAATATAACAGTTAATATTTTAACCAAAAGAAAAAACACGAATTTTGAAACAAATAGTTCAACTTTCAACCAAAGATTTGGATTATCTACAAAAGAATCAAATTTTCAACAAATAGTTATATTTTTAACCAAAAACACGAATTTTCAGTCAAGAAGATAAAATATTTTACAGAACAAGACGAGTTGTCTACAAAATTCAATTTCAACTTAAATGATGAATTTACCGACAAAAAAGTCAAGTTTTACATAAATTTTTAGGTTTTAATTAACAAGGAAAAAAAGTTATTTCAAATTGTTGAACTTTGAAGTCAAAATAAAAATGTTCTGTAAAACAGATGAAATTTAAAAAAAAAACTTCATTTTTAACCAAGGAGTAGCATTTTTAACGAATAAAGAGAAAAGTTAAAACCAGTAAGATTACTTTTCTACCAAAAAAGCTGAACTTCCAAACAAATAATTGAAATTTAACTAAAAAAGACAAATTTTCAACAAAAAAATGTAAATGAAAGTTTTCACTGAAAATAAGTAATTTTTAACAACAAAAAAACAACAGATTTATAACAAAATAGTCTCATTTTCAATCAATAGATGAATTTTTAAATAAAACACGAAAAAAATTACGTTGTCTGATATACTCGGAAAAGTGATGAAATATTACTCTGTGGTGCAGTAACGGAGTCTTTCGTGCAACCACAGAGTAATTCTTACACTTTGGGAGAAATTAGTGAACCTCATTGCATCATAGTGCAAGATTTACTCTGTGAAATTGTAAATCCGTATCCAGATAGAATGGGGATGAGCGATAATTTAACAATGTCACCCGGTAATCCCTAATTTGTGGCAAGCGCTAGATACAGCTCGCATTGTACACTGCGTGTCTCGCAAGATTAGAGGTTACACTTTCGATCAGTAATCCTTGCTCCTTCTGGGAGCAAAAATTATAGTTTCACAGAGTTAACACACACGAGAAACTTATACTTCACTTACCTAACGCATACAAACCTAATTCTGTAACCTAACACTACTCTATACAACGCAATTCCCTAACGCATAATATCACACGCTGGACGAATCAAACGAAATGGTCCTTATATACTAACCAGGAAAATTCTCACCGCTTGTGAGAAAGGACCAGTGCCGGGCCAAAAATTGCTGGTGCCCCAAGTGATATTTAATTTTCTTACTTCAAAGTCCAATATTTTGTTTAGATGTTTCATTCAAATGTTATCTTATAACTAACTTATTTTATTATTTTTAATGTTAAGACAATTTTTTATTTAATGTGAATTAACTTTTAATTTATTACGGTATATTCGCGCCGAAATTTCAGTACCCATATACTTTTTGTGAGTTTTATAAGAGCTGGAAATTGATAATACGAGTAAGATCAATATTTTTCTCTAAAATGAATTCAAACATACATATACAAATGAATTGTAATTGGAGACCAAAAAATACATTTTGTTAGTTATAAAAGAAGATATTCAATTCATTTTTGTCTTTTTCCCGCTCTTAAAATTTTAAACTTAAAAAGGGAAATATTTTTAAAAATATTAAACTATTTGGCAGAAAATAACCTTTTTTTGAAAAAAATCATATTCCCCTAGACAGTTATATGAGCGGTAAATTTGAAAATTGGTTCATCACATATTCCAGTAAATTCAAATTAAAGAATTAGATATACAATAAAATATGATGGTCTATATAAGCCTTGTCGATCTGTCATGTTGCAAATAACAACATTATGCTAATATTTACTATAACTATTAAGTTCATAGTCATAAAAAAATTTTTTTCAATAATTTTTTCAATAAATAATTTTTCAATTAAATAATTTTATATGAAATTGCATCTTACCTAGAATTTAAATTTCATTCAAAACTTTGAATGCCATTATAATTTGACCAGGACATAACTTTGCTCTCATTAAATACAACTAGTTTAATATTGCTTTAAGATGAGACTGTACACCGTTTGTGGTTTTACTTTAAATGTTTTATCCTAAAATTTATCTATTTTTCTCCATTCATGGTATTTTTTAAGTTTCAATTTTTCTAAAATTTATAAAAATGCAACAAAATAATGTTTATTTTATAAGCTTTCTGAAATTGTAATTTACAGTTGAATGGTCAAAAAATTGTGTTAAGAAATGACCTAATTTTGACAAGTTTCGTAAGTTATTACAAAGTTTTTAAATTTCTTATTTTTTATTAGCTACATGTGTTATAAAATTAAATATTTTAAAATGAGATTCAAGGAATATTTCTTTTCGTTCCAAAATATTGTCGTATGTAAGTGATAGAAATCCATACAAATTTGACTCTGTAAACTTACTTCCTTTTTAATTAAAAAAAAATAATTTAACTCCTTTCTGCTTCTTATTTGTTCTAAAATACTTTTCATATAATGCAAAAAAATCAATGAGAATTGAGCACACCGATTTCAGAACGGGACATAACTTGGTAAAGTTGGAAGGAAGTTAGCCCCTGGCAACTAAAAATCAAAATTTGAAAACTTTGTTTTTGAAGAATGCATTTTTGTAGGAAATTAGATGGCGCATCTTTTTTCCTTTAGCAAAAAAGTTTATTCTATTATAGTTTTCGAGATAACCATGATACTGATGTTTTTTTCTCATGCCGATTTTTAATTAATTTTTTTTCTCTCGCTCGTCGTCACATCTACATTTTTTGGAATTTTTTGATGAAATTTGGTTACAATACTCTCCGAAGTATCCTTAAAACGATGATATGAGCGAAAAGTGTATATCATTATTTATAACAAAATAAAAAATTGTTCTCTAGGCCATTCTGAATTATATTCTTTATAATCTTCGATCGTTTCGTTTATCGAGCGAAGTTTGAGCAAATATAAACTTTCTGTGGAGAAGTTGTTCACAGAAAAATAAGGAAGTTTTCTGTAAAAAACTTTTTTCAAAAAACGGAATAGGTAAATAATTGCGAATGCAAAACTTGGAGCGCGCGATTCGTAACAATCCATGTCTGTTAGACGGACGGAACGACTCGCAGTACAGCTAGCGAGGGAATAAAAATATAAACAAAGGAATACCTGGAGTTATATTAGATGACCTTCAAATTTCGTTTTAGCTCTTCTAGCTGCTTGCGCTTTTTGATACCACAATATTCACATCGTTCCGCGAGTTAAATAATATTTCGTACAATTCATAGTGGAAGGAATTATCTTTTTTTCGAAATGGAAAAAGAATCACTGGGTACTCTTCGTGCTAGGATACGCACTAGATGTGAAGATAACTGGTCGAAAAATGTTAGGAAAAAATGCAGAAATAACGTAAGGGAAATTTGTAAACAATTCTTTCTTGGTTTTACTAATGGAAAACAAATTGAATAAATTGAATAAATTCTGTATAATTATTCTTGTAGAATGCATTTGGTATAATCCTCACATGAATTGTATGGAAATTCTATAGAATTTTTTTAGAATTCAGGGGTGAGGATTTTATAGAATACATTTCACATGTATTCAAACTTTTTAAGTATATAATAATTCGATACATTTCATATTATTCTGAACTTTCGCATTATTCACCTGCGTACCTACATTTGGGTCCGCCCGTATGCCCGGTTTTTGAAAAGAGGTTTTTACAGAAAACTTCCTTATGGTTTTCTGAACAACTTCTCCACAGAAAGCTTATATTTACTCAAAAATTCGCTCAATAAACGAAGCGGTCGAAGATTATAAGGAATTGAATTCAGAATGGCCTAGAAAACAATTTTTTATTTTGTTATAAATAAATGCTATACACTTTTCGTTCATATCATCGTTCTAAGGATACTTTGGAGAGTATTGTATCCAAATTCCTTTAAAAAATTCCAAAAACTGTAGATGTGACGACAAGCGAGAGAGCAAAAATTAATTACAAATCGGCTTCAGAAAAAAACATCATTATCATGGTTATTTCAAATTTCGATTTTTAGTTGCCAGGGGCCATACTTTATTTTTAGTTTAATGATATAAAATAAAACGGAAATTGAACTAAAGTTTTACTAATAATCACTCACAGTTAAATAGTTACTAACAGTGACTCACTAATTTGCCTTTCAATCAGTTTTTTTTAGCTAATTTTAATTTGAAGAGATTGCAAATATTTATTTTGGAATTATATCATATTATTGGATTTTTGAAATTAATATTATTTTGGTAGTATTAATCTGCTTTCTTATAGAAATCCCATGACTTTGCAAGATTTTTTTTCAAAATTTATGACTCCCTCCTCAATGAAATTTTTTTTCATAATTCTTATTGAAAGTTTTGTTGCAATTGTATTTACTATTATTCCTAAAGAAAAATACTGAATAATCCATGCAGTAGATTTTAAGACAGTTTAGGAAGAGAATAAAAAGGCGATTATTGTAAAGTCCGTTAATTTTCAAAATAAAGCCACTAGATTTTGAGCTAGATTTTATGCGAATACCAGAGTTATATGACACTCTATCATAAAAATTCTTGAAGAGAATTTATTATAGACCAACAAGTACCTTAAAAATTTACCACATAAAAATGCTTAACATGCAAAAAAAAATTCACAGAAAATTAAATATTGGCCCAAAAGAGAAGTTAAAATCATAAATCTACCTTCGACAGTGTTCCTCAAGCTCTCTCAATCAGAAAATTCTTGCACTCGACTGTTCTTAACAGAATACTTTCTTCTGATAATTTTTAAGTATTTTATACTGAAGATTAAAAAAAGTATCTAGCCCTTTTTGAAATAAGAAAAATTCAAATTTACGAATTTTTCTATATACTTTCAGTTATTGTTTCCGAAGTGTGATTCTACATTGAAAACTGAGAAAAGAAAATTATAAAAGAACTAGGCGATTTGAAAACTGTGTTTTATGGCTTTTTTATATAGCACGATTTTTTTTTAAATTTCAAAACATCAACTTAAAAAAGTCAACTTACGGAACAGAATAGCGCCAAAAGCTTTAAAGCAAGAGAATAATTTTTTATCTCACTTGATTTACTGTTTGATATTTTTGGTTAGTTTTAAACTTTTTAAATTTAAACATTAAAAAAGAACATGAGTATCGAGCCTTTTTTGCAAAAAATTAATTTAATTCTATTTTTACGAAAATATGTATTTTTTAAATAAAAAAACTGCATAATGGTAGCTTTTATATTGAAAATTTTTTTGCAATATTTTTAATCAATTTCCTGTTTGACGTTATACTTATAGTCAGGAAACTCAAAGAAATCGATTTTTTTTTTACTTCCGTTGCATTTTTGCAGATTTCACAACCCAAAATGCTCTCAAGAAAGAATAAATTCTCTTACATAAAATAATTATAGGTGCAATACTGAATTGAATATAAAACGCTTTACATTCCAGAGATTTCATGACGAAATATATTGTATTTTCAACCAAATAATTGAATTTTCAAACAAAAAAGATTCATTTTTTCCCCACAAAGATGAATTTTAAAGAAGAAAAACAAATTTTTGAAAACACAGTTGAATTTCCAATTCAAAAGTACGATTTTTCAAAATAGCTTTTGAATTTCCGTGCAGAAAAGCTGACTTTTTAACCACAAGTCGAATTTTCACAAAATAATTCGATTTTCCAACAAAAAATTCAATTTTTAACCAAACAGATGCATTTTCAACCAAGAATATTAATTTTCTACCAAAAGACGTATTATCAACAGATGAAATAAATCCACATCTAGAAAATAAAAATTTTCAACCAAAATTGGAATAGTCGAATTTTCAGGAAAAAAATTAACTTTCAACAAAAAACAAAGTTTGAACCCTAAATATGAATTTTCATCTAGTTTTTAAACTTCAAAAAAATTGTTTAACAAAAAGAATTTAAATTATCAACTAAATAGTTAATTTTTCAACTAATCATTTGAATTTTCACCCAAAAATTGGAAATTTCTATCAAAAGAGATTAATTTTTAACAAAAGAGTTGAATTTTCAACCGCATTTACCATTTTTAATAAAAAATGGAGTAGGTAACTTTTCAGATAAAAAATTAATTTTTAAGAAGAAAACGAAGTTTCAACAAAAATATGAATTTTTAACTACAAGTTTGAATCTTCAACAAAAAAATAAATTTTTCACAAAAAGCTGTTTAACTTTAAACTAAATCGATAAATTTTTTAACAAATTTTTTGAAATTTAAATAAAAAAAGGTGAAACTTCTACAAAAAAAAAAAATTTTAACGAAAGAGTTGAACCTTTAACAGAAACAGACTTTTCAGAGAACAAAAAATGTTTTAATTTTCTATAAAATAGTTGAATTTGTAATATTTGTTAGTTCAGCAAAAAATATTTATATTTAAAATTAAAAAAAAACTGTTAGATTCTACCAGAAAAGAAATTTTGAGAATATAGTTCAATCTTTAACCAAATCAGATTATTTATAAACCAAACACTTGTATTTTTAACCAAGAAAAATAAAATTTTTACCAATGGTTGAATTTTCCATTAAAGAGTTGAATTTTCAACGGAAAACATTGTTTTATCGAATCAAGAAGTTAATGCAACTGAATAATTTAATTTTCTACGAAAATAGTCGAATTTTTAATTAAAGATAATGACTTGTTAACAAAACTGTTGGATTTTTAATAAAAAATTTCAAACTAGACTCTTCAATTAAAATATATGAACTTTCAAGCAAAAATAGTTGAATTTTTTATTGGATTCAAGTAATTAATTTCTCATTTGTGTAGAAAAACGAGGAAAAGGAAAAAAAAATATAAATAAATATGAATTTTGTTCATTTCTAGACTAAAGAGTAATAATTTAAATAAAAACTGAAGTTTATTTTTGATACTTATAAAATATTAGGTAAGAAAAGTGGAAATGTTGCTTAAAAAAAAAGTTAGTATTTCATTGCACACTTTTTAATTTCAATCTAAATACAGTAAAAAAGAAAATACTTAAAAACGCTACATTCTAAATTCAATTTACTACTAAATCTACCGAAATCTACCAAGAGATAAATTGATCAATAATCCCTTCCATTTTTTTGTGTTAAAAGCGTAGTCTCGAATATAATTTGATTTCAAGAAAAGCCCGCCATGTGAAAAAGTATAACAATAAACATTTAATAAAGAAAAGTGCCATTTTTGCATTATTTTTCGAGTTTTTTGATGGAAACAAAACTTTGTTTACCGAAATCTACCAAGAGATAAATTAATCAATAATCACTTCCATTTTATTTATATTAAAAATGCAGTTTCGAATATAATCTGATTTCGAGAGAAGGCCACCATGTTAAAAAGTATATCAATAAACATTTAATAAACAAAAGTGCAATTTTTGCAATATTTTTCCAGAGTTTCAACAGAGAAAAAACCGTTCTTACAGAATCCACCATAATTTGATCTAGAATGAAATTAGGATATTTTTTCCCTATAAATAAATCACAATATTTTAATCAATTTAGAAATGCATCAATATCAGTATACAATTTTATATTTTCTGAAATGTTCAATCATAAGCAGGGATTTCGTCTCGCCTAGGTATTCGCAGGTATAAGTTCCCATATCTTACCGACATTACAGTTTTCGCAAGGATAGACTTAAATTCGTTTTTTTTTCATTGCTTGAAATACAATTTAAAACTGGATTACATAAATATTTAACTATTCAGCTTATGTTTATTAATTCTGAAATAAGGAAAATTTATTTAAATACCTAGGTACCGATCTACGTAGCAAGAAAACATCAGTGGTGACCACTGGCGGTAAATCCAGGAACTAAAAAACCGGTTTTCCGTAGAATTTTCCCTAGTTTATTTTACTTTGATTTCGGTAAAAACTTGTTTAAATAAATAAATAATTCGATCTTCTTTTATTGATATCATGTTCATTATTACATTCCGCATAGCGGGCTTCCCCTATTTTGAACATAAAAAAATTTCGGAATTAGATAATATAAGATTTTGTTAATAAAAATATAAAATTAAAACAAAAATTTATTTTCAAGATAAGCCCGCCATAGATTTAGGTTTACTTTTAATAAGGGAAACAAAATTTGAATTGATTTATTATTTTGCGAGTGGTTTGATCGAAACTATTTGACGGAAGTTACCGTTTCGCAATTTTAGGTAAAATTTGTCTGATGTTAATAAAATGTATGATTAAATTCTGAAATTCAAATATTGACTTTCTTAAGTGCAGACAAATTTTTGCTGAATCATTTCTGAATTGGCTTATTTCTATTTATTTGAAAATTTTCTGGTTAAAAAATTGACAGTTTTGTTGAAATTGAGGCGCCGGATGCAAAAAGGAGATAGAATTATTTTTCTGGAGTGGGGAGGCCCCTAAGCTCCATAATATGAAGTCTTGAATTTTATTTTTTAAAATATATATCCTGAGTGAAAATTTAATTTCGCATCTTTTTCTTTTCATAAAAAAGTGGTAACTTTTTTATTTTTCGAATTATTGATGAAAAACTGTTTTTTTTTCTGATCAAAATATTTTGATTTTATTCACTTCGACTCGCATCGAAGTGGAAAGTTTGTAATTTTTTGTAATAAAACTTCTTAGAAATATGAATTGTCATATTCTGCGACCGATGGCGTTAGCCAAACATCAAAATGTTTATTTAAAAAATTGTTAATAATTTTTTTCCAAGACGGTGCATAATTCATGCACAAACAACTT
>JAAAKG020127251.1:0-14836 GCA_010014905.2 Druon quercuslanigerum
ATTAGCACCCGATCCCGGCGAAATCTTGCGGTTGTCCTTATGACAAATAGTTTAATTATATATATATATATATATATCACTCTTTCAGAAACATTAAAACAAGAATAGCCCGAACAAAGCCCGGCCAAAACCCGCCTAGAAATTTTGACATAAAAATAGCCTAATAGAAGATTAAGTTTTTTTGAAGTAGCTCGACTAGCCCCCGACCAGGCCCCGGACTTAAAATGTTCACCAAAAAGAAGTCAACTAGCCACCGACCAGTCCCAGACTAGGGACATTGCCTAAAAATGTTCTTCGACTAGCCCCTGACTTTTATTGGGGCTAAGTGGGGCTATTTCTACATGGAAAAGAGAGATTTTCGAGCCATGATTTCCTTTGAAATGCGCGCTTTTGTTGAGCAATAAAAGCAGTTTAGATGAAAATTTACGATCAATATAGTTAAGGTAAAAAAGGTAATTTAACATTTTCTTTGCTTTTTTAGTTTTTTGGGGGTGTTCGGGTATACCGTCTCGTTTCACAGTAGATAGTATAAAACCCGAACACTTATGGATTTTCAGGTAGATTAAATTTTATTTTAACTAGAAATTTTGAAAAATTGTTAAATAATTTGATAGTCAAAATGGTACAAAATGTTATTTTTCCTTAAATGTTGGATTTTTCTCGTTGAATTCTAATTAGATGACATTTATACGTTATTAATATTGAAATTATTCCGTGACTTTCTCCTGGAAAATTTAATATAGAATCCAAATTGAAATAAATTAAAGGTTTATCTCACTGTTTTTTGAGTTTTTGTTGCATGATACGGAAGTAACACTATAAGGGTACGCTTTAGCGTATCTTTCCTGTTCATTCGGTCCACCAGGCTGCATGGACGATATTTAAATAAACCACATTTACTTCGAATGTATCTCACACCTCATATTTATTCGCTTGTTGAAAGGTACTTCAATTACTTTTTGTAAGTAAGTACTTATCATACCTAACATCTTTCTACTTTGGATTGCACTGTTCGAATACTGGGTCTCTGCTTATTCGACAACTGCTCCCAGGGCCAAAGTCGCGTTCTACTACTGGTCCTTATGAGTCAATCTCTAAATATACATAATTTTTAAAACTAGTTTTTAAAAAATATATGTATATTTTTTTAAATAGCTTAAGGAGCGTTTATATTTACAATTAAAAATAGTTTAATACATTTTTTCCGAATTTAAATACTTAATTAATGCTTTTGAATGGGCAAGATTTGCCAGTACGTCATTAAGTGTTCGAGTATCGGGTCCACTAACTTATTCTTATTAATATTCCTCAATAATAAACTTCTTAGCTTAAAACCATTAAAAATTAAACAAACGCTTTGGCCTGGGTGAGGGACGCGGGGAATTTTGCGAACTTCGCACAGTAGGGACTTAAAGCTACATTTTATAGAACTCAGGTTTATAGATCTTATATTGAAGTACTTTACAGACACTCGATACCTCGAATAGAATTTTGATGAGATTTTTCATCTTTTTTTCAAGACTTTTTAAGACATTTGACAGAATTGAGGTATCTATGTCTTATAATCCCGAGCAGAATATCCAATATGGATCTGATCGGGGCCAGATCTGACACAATTTGGCCCAAGTCGGGCTTAGGCCCATGTTAATTTATTTTTATTATTCTTAATTAAAAGGGATTTTTAAATAAAACAATAATTAAATCGTATTAAAAACATTTGTGTATGATAAACTATTAAAGTATTTTGCAATATACTTTTGCTCTTTTTTTCTACATTGATCTTAATTGTAATTAGTTATTTTGAAAGAACCCATGTAGAAGTTTCTATCGGGCTTTAGTAGGGCCCTGGAATAGATTTCCCTATTTCTAATAGAACGCTCATCGGGAAAAATGGAGAGGGCCTGACTAGTTCTGTAACGCTGTTTTAGCCTGGTTCTAGCTAGAACTTTTGAGCAGGCCGTAACGAGAGTGCCCTTTAATCGCGCGACGATTAGTAGGGCCCCGTCTAGACCCTTTCTATTACTTGAAGAATATTTAATTGAGTTGAATATTTAATTTATACGACAAAAAAGGTATTCAAAAAATAAACCCTAATTGATTGCGAGTATTTTAAACTTTAAATATTTATGGTTCTATTTAAAGTGAATACATATATTACATTTTTAAACATTATATTACAAATAAAATTTCTGACGCTACGGAGTATCGAGCACCTATATCTGTACCTAAATTTATTGCCTAGCAGCCGGGAGACTTAACCATTACGCTAAACCTTCAAGTTGATATTCGATGAAAAAGTCATACTCATAAGCTACAGCTCAAAAAATTTTAAACTCTCATCTTCTAATTAAATATTTATAATTATATGACGTTACGTATATGTAAAATATACAAACTGTTAACAGGAATATCAATTAAATCATTTTTAAATAAATAATTGTAATCGATTGAAATTTGCCTTCCTGTAATATTTCGTTTTTTCCTATTGTAGATTACTTTACAACTTTTTCCAATGACAGAAAATGTAATTTTTTCTGAACATTCTCAGTTCTTCATAAGGATGGGATTTTTTTCTTTAAAAGAACTGTATACTGATAGATTTGCCATACCTGTATGAGGCGCGAGATTCTTCACTAGAACCTGACAGGGCACCCATCAGTTTTTTCTAAATTAGATATTCTGATAGGGGACTAACCAGTTTTTTCTAGACTAGATATTCTGATAGGGGACTAACCAGGTTTTTCTAGACTAGATATTATGATAGGGACCCCATCGGATCCCAACTTCAAATAGGGGAATATGGGAAAATTTCTGCACGGGAAGCCGATTATAATATTGCAATGGCTCTTTAAGTTATTTTTACAAAAGCAAATACAATATAATGCGAAGGTTGTGGACTTGCATTTTGGTGGCGGTAGGAGAAAGTGTGCAGTAACAGGTGGTGAGAAGTTTTTGCGGATTCTGTGTGGAAGGTGTGAGTAGAGTGTGAGGGTGGATGTCTAAAAGGTGTATAGAGTTGTGAGGGGTGAATTAAGGAGTTAAAAATTAATTTTCATTGTTTTTGTGAGGTGGAATTTGGCTAATTAGAGAAATTGAGGTTAGGTTGGCAAGGAAGAGGGGTAGTATTGTGGTCAGGAGTTCGGTTCTTGATTGTGGGCAAGGGTGGTTTTAGTAGGGCTAGGGGTTGTTAGAGGAAAGGAAAGAGTGTCTGTAGGGGCTGTGAGGGAGGAAATAGTGCAAAGAAAAGCAATATTTGGGCGGTAAGCGATAACGGCGTTGAGACACATCTGTTAGCTGCAGTAGGTACTTCTTTGCATAGATAGGTCACATTTACCGACGGAAGAGCGGGAGGTGCGCAGCGAGAGTACTGGTAGTGCATGCAGTGAACTCGAAGGGGACGAAATTTCCAGCAGGCCACGTCGGCCAGCTGGGCGTGGTTCGGTGTCGAGTGGCGCGTCAGGGAGAGGGAAAGATTGGAACTAAAAATACGCCAAAGCAAAGGAGAGAGCGTCTAGCGCTAGTGAATGGGAGGACTTCTTGAAGAGGAAAAGTGACAGCAAAGATAGTCCGGAGAAAAGTGCACTACAGAATCCCTTTAAAAAGAGCGCATGGACACGTAGGTCACCCTCCATAAAAATGGAGGGGCAGGCAGAGAAAGAGGCTCTCAGGGTGCTGATAGGCGAGGCCAGAGGGTTAAGGGAGGACGTAAAGGGAGCGATAGAGCAGATGGAAGTTATGAGGAAGGATCTGAGGGTAAGAGATAAGAGATGGGAAAAGGAGGTAAAAGAGCTGAGATAGAAGAGGAGTGAAGGGAGAGCAGCAAAGGTAGGGTATCGGAAAATAATAATAGAGGAGAGAATGCGGGTATGGGATGAGGAGAATGGGGGTTTTGAAGGAAGTTCAGGGGAATTTTTTTGTAGGAAGTAGGGGGGCGGGAGCAAAGCAGGATGGAGGAGTGTTAAATTTGTTGTACTGAAACGTAGCAGGGGCGAAGAAGAAAGATGAGCCAAAGTTTCCAAGGGGGTATAGTTGGAGGCTGCAGGAGGCGGTTAGAGTAAAGAGGAAAGGAAGAGCAAGTGGGGGAATTATAACAGGGATTAAGGATGGGTTAGAAGAAGAAGTCCATGGAGAGAGAGGCACAGAGTGTGCAAATGAGGGCATTAAAGATAGGAGGGGTAACAGACAAGTTTGTGACTGTGTACAATAAGGATGCGAGAATTGGGGGGAAGGGGGCCTGTACCGAGAAGTAGAGAGCTTCAAAAGGAAATCGAAGGATAAGTTAATAAATAAGGAGGGGCAGATTCTAAGAGACTGGATGGAAGACAAAGGATGGACTGTAGCGAATGGTATGGTAACAGAGGACGAAGAGGGAGAATACACGTGTGTGAGTAAGATGGGATTATCTGTGACATCAGCTATTAAGTTTGTGGATAAAGGGGAAGGATAGCGGAAGGCAGGGTGAGGAAAAAGGATTGTTAGGGGGGAGGATTTCATGGACGTGAAAAGCAATAACGAAGTATCAGGAGCAGTTGGAAAATGTAAGCTTCAAGAGAGAGTCAGTGGAAGAGATGGGAGGATCTGAAAGATAAAGTAAAATGGTGTGTGCAGAAGAAGGTATTCAGAAAGAAGAAGAAAGGAAAGATGAAGCCGTGGTGGGATAGGGAATGTAAAATGATGAACAGAAAGGTAAAAAAGAAGTACAGGAAGTGGAAGGAAGGAATTGCGAAAAGGGAGGATTACGTAGAAATGAGGAACGAGTTTAGAATAATGTGTAAGAAAGAGCAGGAAAAGGAAAAAGAACTGGAAGAATAGTTGAGAAATGTTAACACAGATGGGGACGTGTGGAAGATAATTAATAGATTTAGAAAACGAAGGGTGGGGATAAGTGAGAAGAAAGGGAGTGACACGTGGACGGAATTTTTTGAAGATACATTTCAGGGATCAGACACACAGCTGGAGAGGAGCAGGGCTGGACAGTGTAGAGAACAAAGAATGGATGTTTGGCACACAAGAGGTAAGAGAGAAGCTGAAAATGGTAGCAAGAAAAGTATGGCGGGGGGGGATTCTCAAGAGGGTGGAGGAAGGGGGTGATTTTACTACTATATAACAAAGAGGATAGAAGGAGGTAGGAAAATCGCTAATGAATACGACATACAAATTATACGCGATGGTGCTGGCAGATAGGCTGCGGAAGTATGTTGAGGGGAAAGGCATGCTGCGGAAGACGCAAGCGGGCTTTAGGGAGGGAAGGAATACCATTGACAATATATACGTTTTGCAGCACGTGGTGAATAGAGAACTAGTCAAAAAGGGTGCCAAAGTGTACGCGTTTTTTTGTAGATCCAAAAGGCGCGTTCTCTTCGGTGGATAGGGGGAGGTTGTGGAAGGCAATGGAAGAGAGTGGATTGAAGAGAGGCCTGATCGAGAGGGTGAGAGAGTTATACAAGGAGACGAAAGATAGGGTGAGAGGAGGGGAGGGAATCTCTGAAGGTTTCTAGATAGATGGGGGTTGAGGCAGGTGTGTCCGCTTAGCCCAACGCTGTTTGCAATTTTAATCGCAAATATGGAAAGTAAGTTAGTGTTCAGAGTGGTAGGAGAAGTTAGGGTAAAAGGGGCAACGATATGGTCACTCGCATATGCAGATGATATAGTATTGCTAGCAAAGAGCTAAGAGGCTTTAGAGCAGATGATGAAAAGGTTGAGAAGATGCTTTGACAAAAATAAGTTGGAGGTAAATCCGGATTAGTCAAAGGTTATTGTGTTCATAAAAGAAGGGGGGGAGGGGGATAAGGGAGGAGAGTGAAAGTGGAAGGGAAAAGCGGTACAGGAGGTAAAAGAGTTTATGTATCTGGGCTTCCCGTTTCGGAGGAATGGGGGATTGGATAGTCGTATGAAAGAGAGAGTGAGATGGGCAAATGTGGTGATGAGGCAAGTGTGGGGGCCGGGGAAAGAGGTTGTTTACAAATGCTTTTGTAAGAAGAATTGAATTGTTTGATTCGCTAGCGATGAGCGTCTTATTTTATGGAGTGGAGGTGTCGGCGTAGAAGGTAAGTGAGGAGGTAAATAGGATACAGGAGAGGTATGTAAAGTGGACACTAGGGTTAGCAAGGAATACGCCGAATTATATTGTCAGCAAAGAGACAGAAAGAACGAGTTTAGGGATTACAACGGGGAGCCAAACGTGTAAATATAAGGAGAAATTTTTAGAAGAGGTGGAAGTAAGCAGGTTAGGGAATTTTGGTGGGAAAAGGGGAATAGCCGTAGGGGAAAAAGGATGAAGGTGGAAAGGGAAAGGTATTTTAGAACAAATAAATTGCAGATGGATGAAGTGAGAAGAATGCACGAGAAAGTAAGGAAGGAGTATGAGTTGGTTAAAAGAAACAGCATGGAGAGAGATAAAGAGAAGGAAGCAGGGGAGGAGAGAATAAGAAAGACAAGGTTTAATAAGAACTATGTGTGGTTTGTGCCAAGGGAGAGAGCGCAATATTTGTGAGAGAAAGGAGAGCCAAGAACTCACGAACTTATAGCGAGAATGAGATGCCGATGCATGGTGAGTTATAATAGATTCTGGCTTTCTGGAGAGAAGATGTGTGAATTTTGCGGGAAGGGGAATGGAAAAGTGAAACACTGGTTGGAGTAGTATGAAAAGGTGAAAAGGGGTGGGATAAGCATGGAGAAGAAGAGAAGGAAGAAGGAAGAGAAACGGAGAAGGAAAGACTGTATATAGGAGCGGAAGTAGATTTAAGAAAATTGTACACATTGTATATAGTAGATAAGGATTACGGATTGTTACATTACTTAATAATACTAACTTATTTTTATATTACTTTATTCGTATTATTTATTTTTTTGTGTGTCCCACCAGGTTATCTGTTGTGACATTTCTTAATATTTTATGTCATGTTAAATTTTATCGAAAGTAAGTCTAAGCATTGAAATTACTCTTCTGAGTACCAGAGTTTATTTTCCCTTTTTAGTGACTAATTTATTATTAGTTTTTATAATGAAATGTATCGCACTTCCCTTTTCTTGGTACCGAGTATGCACATCGACACCGATCCTGGGAGGACAGTAAACTTGAAGCGAATTAATTGGCTAGATACCACAATGTAAAAAGAGATTTTATCTAATATCTCAGGCTCAAAGTTGACGTTAAATTTAAGCTCACTCTTTTCCAGTCTTAAACCCTGAATCTTAAAATAGTTTTGTATTAAAAAGCCTCTGGTAACATAATTTTCTTTGGTCTCATTGTCGATAATTGCCTGAATTCGTAAAATCTTCAGTTTGTCTTTCTTTTGTAATCAACGTATAAATTGCTCTTTCCTTTCTAAACTAAGCAGGTCCACAGAAGCGAGAACAGATTTGTACGCGAATTTTATATTTCTTCATTATTATTATTATCAGTTACTTTTATGAGTTTTTCTCAGTTCCTTTTAATGAACGAACGAAGAAGATTTACCTTTTCCTGAGAAATGACGTTGCAATTAGATTAATTTGTGAGTTTATAAACAGTCGTCCATTATATGCAATTTTTGATGTGCCATAACTGCCAACATCATTTCTTCATGTTTTCCTATTTTTCACAGATCTTAATTCATGAGAATGACCTGTGCCGTAACAAATTAGAGTCCTAATTCACTCTTTCACAAACTTTACTTCTCAATTGCTCTGTAATTTTTCTAAAAATGGGCCTCAAAGTTCACCCTGCGAATTATGTCGATTCGCATGATGTGCCAAAATTCACCTTCAAGAAAAAACTGTTTGATTTTTCATTCACAATTTTTTTAAGACATTTAAATCTATTTTTGTTCTTATTGGATGAGTTCCCAAATGAAGGGTGAAAAGTCCAATAATTTGGGTATTGATTGTATGAATTCCCATATAGAATGGGTAAGAGAAAAGTGGGCAATTAAGGCAAATTCGTCCCTGATCATGCAATCCGATGATGATGCAACTATAACATACGCGAGCACCAAGATGCATTAAATTCACAAAATTCTTATTTAATTAAATTAATATTAGTGGCTATTTCTTCCACTTATTTGAACCACAAAAAGAAATATTAGCATCCGTCATTCCTATTTTTACCTATCCTCGCGAATGTTGCCACTCTTTCCTGTCAGATTTGGCGAACAGAGTTCTAAGAAGATCTATAATTCGTAATTATCAGGGACGACTGACTCTCGTCCGTTCTCCAGCGATGATAATGGTCTCGTTGTCGAGGACTCTTCAAAACCGCCGTTTGAGGTGGTTGCACACGCAACCGCACCTGTTTCACCGGACGATACGAGTGATCCATGTAACTCTTTGACATAAGAATTCTCACATATGTGTATATATACGGAACCGTTTCAGGATTAGCTGCGGCGGCAGAGGCTGGCAAGTCGAGGCAAAGCGAGAAAATAGCGTCATGCGTGCCAGGCGAGAAAGTAGCGACTTACGTGCGATACGATGCGAAGGGAGGAAGGCAAGTTCGGCTTAGAGATAATGTGTGAAGGGATGTTAGTTTTTAAGAGGTAATTATAAGGAAATTTTGTAAAAATGGAAGTGCAAGCAAGTCAATTTGTTAAGGCCAGCAGGCTGAAAAATAAACGTTTTTTTAATAAGAAGGTTGTATTGATAAACCGACTATATCAAATCACCTAAAAATACGTAAAAATAAATAAGTTTATGACGTCACTGTTGATCTAGTTCGTGTTCACATTCAAAATAGTAAATATTACTTTAGCTTTTTTTCTCATAAATAAATAACGTCCTTTCGAGGTTAGGTTTCATCTTAAAATACTTAATAAATTTACTCAGTGTAGTCTTCAAGACGTAAATCAGGAATATTTTGAAGTATACGATGCCTACGCACTCGCCTTGTGCTGGCTTTTGGCATATTTTTCACTTATTTTGTCACTTTTTCAATTATTTATTGAAATATTTTTGGCGTTTGACACTGTACATTGAAACTTGGAAGATGTGGAATCAACCCACTTTAGCCCCCGACATTAATGGGGCGCCATCTACTGTCAAGATTAGCTAGTAAGTCGGGGAATAGAGGGGGACACTTTTAACAACACAAAATGGTTTGCCCGATCTGGCCCAAGTCGGACATATGGCAAATGTTTGGCAATATCTGCAAGGGATGATGTGATCACAAACTCTCAAGACCTCAAATGGGAGCCATATTATTATTATTATCCATATATTTTATTACCATGTCTAAATCGAAGTTTAATATAAGGTTTACCGAAATAATGCAGGAAAGATTATTGCACTTTTTCCGTGTATTTGGGGCAAAGCAGTCAAATGGGTAAGGGTGCGTTGAAAATAAAAGTTAGTATTATTGTCTTACTTCGTAGACACTCCTCTTTACTCCCTATGGAACTTGGCAATGCATTTTTGGACCAGCCTAATATATAGAATAAAAATTTTGTCATAAGGAACACCGCAGGATTTTCTCTGGATCGGGTGCTAATCTGAAAAATTTCACCCGATCCCAGCGAAATCGCTGTAAAATTTCAGTCCTAACCACGTCTCACGACCGTGAGACAGGTGGTTACAGTCTGTGACGGAATGAATACGACGGAATGGCAAAAGTCTCATGCACCCTCAAGACACGGAGCGACCCAACGACGATCGCCTTCTGCATTTTCCCCGCAAGTGTTTGAGCATATTTTTCACACGCAGGGATTAATTTAACAGAATATTCCGGATACAATCGTCGCAACTCCCTTACACGGTTATTAAACCTCTCTTTCTTTTGATCCTCGTTGTCTATGATGTTTTTGTCAGCTGGCGCCGAAAATTCGATAACGGACATGGTTCGCTTGTCGACGTCAAGGAGAACTATGTCAGGCCTGGAGTGTGCAACAGAAACAATTTCCGAGAATATAAAGTTCCGATATATGCGGCACTTCACATTCTCGACAATTGACTCTATTTCCCTAGGAGCGTTTAGCGGAGCGATATTAAGGTTAATGCCGTAAGAGTGACAGAGATGGTAATAAAGCACTCTTAGTGCCGCATTGTGCCTTTGGATGTAGGTCGTTCCCGCATGAGTTTGGCAAGTAGATAGTATGTGTCCTAGATGCTCGGGATGTGCATGGCAATCTCTGCAGCTATCATCGGGAATGCCTTGGCTCAAAATGTGAGGACGGTATTTTAAGTTGGAAATGACACCATCTGAAAAATTCAAAATTAAACCCTCGGTGCCCGACTTCAATCCGCGTGATATAAGGAAAGCAAAAGTTAGCTCACACGACATTGACTGATCTTTCACCTTTCTGTGGAAGATACTGTGCATCCTCTTATCGAGGAGCTGTTCCCGGTAGTTTTCTCCTGTGCTTGCTGAATCCAAGCTTTTAAAAGGGAGTACTCGAGATAGATAAGATTTGGTGCATTATGCTCACTCCTGGTACTGAAGTTAAGTCCGCGTGTTTCAGCAGCTTCCTCCGCTGCTTTGTACAGAAATGCTCCTTCGCCCTCTTCTTCATGCTTCCTGACCATTTTAAGAAGAGGATCTCTTCCATTTGCGACTCTATGTGCTGTACCCAAAATAATCCTGTTGTAAAGACATTCAATATTCAATATTCCGCGACCACCTTGACGGCGTGAGATGTAGAGCCGCGGAACAGAAGACTTAAGATGCATGGTTTTGTTTATGCGCATAACCTTTTGTGTCCCGATATCAAGGGATCTAAGCTCGTTCTTCGTCCATGGAACCACTCCAAATGAATAGAGTACTACAGGGACGACAAGCATGTTCGTTGCAGATACTCCCTCTCTGACAGTTGGGAAAACCAAATTTGCCGGATGAGCCGTTTATATGTCCTTCGGATGATATCCTTTATTGATGTGACATCCTGAATGCGGCTCTGTGGCTCGCTCAGGTATGTATAAGTCTTTCCAACGCAAAGGTGTCGTATAGCGCTTCTATCGACGAGCTCAGGGTCTTCAGAGATGGCACTAAGTTTTCCTCGCTTCAAATAAACCTTGGCGCATTTGTCTAACCCAAATTCCATTCCTATTTCCTAAGTGTACCCCTGGGAATAGCGTAGTGCTATAGATAGTGGCAATAATGTGTGGCAAAAGAGGAGTGGGCTCATGCAGACCCCCTGAAAGACACCTCTTTGGAAAGTGACCTTGTTAGTTGTCACACGATTTTTGCCAGATGAGATAGTAAATCTGCTTTTCCAAAGTGGCATCAATCTCTTTATACACCTCACGATTTGCGGATGGACCTTTAGGCTTTCCAAAACACAGATGACAAGTTTATGGGAGATCGAATCGAGAGCTTTCCGGTAATCAATCTAGGCCATCGATAGGTCACGCTGGTAGGATGCTGTATCTTTGCAGAAACATCTGTCGATAAGCAGGTTCTCCCGACATACTGCTACGCCTTTCTTTGAGCTGCGTTGTTCGTAAATTTTTTTGCCTATCATTTAGGGTAGCTGTGGATATCTTATACAGTGTGTTAAGAGAAGTGATTGGTCTCTAATTCTTTGTGTCGGCTAAGTTGCCCATTTTCGACAGGAGTACTGTGCGCCCTTCCACCAAACACTCTGGAATTGGCTTTTCCGAATTTAACTATGAGGTGAAAATACGGCCAAACGGAGATTGAGGTATTGAGGTATATATGAACTCCGCTGCATACACTCACGTTGAAGGGTAGTTCTTGGTGAAAATTATAATAAGGATGAAATTTTCAAGTGTCAAGTGATTAATTTGGAGCTCTAAATCATCTTTACATTATACAAAGTAGTTTTCCCACTTTTGAAACTTATAATTACAATCGATGTTGCTGATCTATGTGTGGTGTTAATTTCGTTTCAGCAAATGATAAATTGTAGAGATTTTTTTAAAATGGTGGTAAGTGACATACTTCAGACAAAAATAACCTCAGATGTAGTAGGTCCTTTATTTACAAAAAAAAAACACATTCGACGTTTCCAGATCCAACGCACTCTTCTCATCAAGACAACGTTAGTTCGTAAATTTGATCAAAAATTGTAGTAAATAAAACAAAACACACCTTCTGTCCATTTCCTACTTCTCAAAATCAAACAAAGTGTAATAAGGATACGTAAATATTATCTTGAATTAACGTTACTTGTGTTGACTTTAAAATCTTAAAAAAATTGTTGTGTAGTAAAAAATTAATATTTCTCATATTTTATGATGAGAAAATGTAACAAAACAAATTAAATATTAAGTTAAAGTTTATATTTAGAAATGGAGACAGAACAAACGTTCTGCTTCATTTTTGTGGTTATCAAGGACGAGAAAATAGAGAGGAATGTGAGGTAACAGGGATAAAATAACCAGTGCCGTGACAATAAGAAAAATCAAAGGATACAATAATGAACATAGCATTTGCTACTAAATAGTTAATAATAACGAACAACATTGGTGATATATAAGAATATGAGACAAACATGAAAAACTAAATTAGAGAATCTAAAATAATATATTATAATGGACTATAGTTTGCCAAGTCAGTTATTATATTCAAACAATTGTCACCTTCCCTCTTAATAAAAAATATTTCAGTCAAAAGTCGTTTAAATTTATTGGGTTTATGGTGTAAAACTTGAACACGACTGCAATCAAAGTGGTGTCCAGTTTGTACTTTACATACATAAAACATACATAAATGCAGCGTGTCGGTATGTCTGCTCTGCTACATGCTGCGTAGGCCAGCATCTTGTAGAGCCGAAAATGCACGAACATGAATCCGAGCTCCCCCGACCTCACGATTCGTTTTCGGTGGTTAAATGGCTAATCTGGCTATTAGAAGGAGTTTTTACGTAAACTTAATCTTTCAGGGTATCAAGAGAATGAAAGAATCTTCTTAGGAAAAACCTAACTGATTGTTTCAAAATTAATTTTAAGAGAAAATTGAAAAAAGATTACGAAACATTTTTGATTATTCATGATGGGGAATTATTTTGACCAACTTATTTTTTATTATTTCCTAAAAATTTTTAAAAGTACGTAAAAGATTTTGAAGCAAAGTTTTGTAATTTTTCTATATCACATAGTTTTAGAAAAATTAAGGAACATAATTCTTATTCAGCCTTCTTGTGCAATTTTCTTACAATATTTTTTTAGTATATGCTGCTTTGAATAATATACTGTAAAATTTGAGTAAGTTTAAGAGATTTTAGAATTTTTAAGAAGATTCAAAAATAATTAAAACTTGTAAAGATTTTAAAATAATTTTGTAAGGTTTCACGAAAATAAAAAAAAAATCTTTAAGGTTTCTAGGAATAATTAAAATCTTTTTTTACTTAAAAAAATTAATTTGAAAAGATTATTTTAAAAAATTTCAAGACATTGCAAAAGATTTCAAAAATTCTTAAAGAATCTGAAAAACTTTATAGGCTTTTTTTTTAAATTTTGCAGAATTACCAAATTTCAGGCAAATTACTTATCGTGTGAAAATTTTAAATGCTTTTTCATTTTGAAACATGTACTATAAAAAAAAATTAAAGAAGATTTTTAAACACATCAAACGATTTCCTAAGATTGCGAAAAAGAGTATAGAACTTTTTAAAGCCAAATGTTTCAATTCGGTAAGAATTAAAGGTTTAATAAATTTAAGTGATTTAGTAAATTACTAAGTTAGTTAGGAAGTAAGTTAGAGTTTTAGAAACGTAGGGTACACTTTAGAAGCTTCAAAAGAATCCCTAACGGCGTAAAGAGAATAAACAAAGTTTATTAAAATGCTTGGAAAAATTTAGAAGATTATAGGAAATTTTTTTTTACACTTTGAATGATTTTTTAAGTTTTTAATAAAAACTCTCGACAGATGCTAATATATTGAAGAACTTAAAACGTTTTATATAAATAAGAAATTTTTTAAATATTTTTTTAATCCTATAAAATCAAAAAAAAAAAATTCTTTAAAATCTCCTAGAATCTTTTCTGACACATCTGATACATTCGAAATTCTTTTTTTAATTTTCCTAAGAATCTTACAATAATTATATTTATACAAATTTAAAAAAAAACTGATAATACTTATTTTCGTGTATATGAAATCTTTACAAAATCTATAATGCCCAAAAATAATTGTCTCAACATTATTAAATTTAGCTTTCACAATTTTTTTATGTGCAAAAAAATTGTAATTGGAAATTGATTGTAAATATTTGTAAAATAAATTAACAAAATTTATTTTATGAAGATATATTTATGATTTTAAAAGGAGAAAACAGTTCTAAAGGTAAGTATTTGTAGCATCTTCATAACTGATGAACATATTTTTAGAACATTTTTTCCTAATTCTGGCCAGGGTCAAAGAGGGTACAAAAATCGTCGTGAAACTTCCAATAAAAACTGTACTCGGTTATATATTAATTTCATAGTCATTTTTTTAAACTTTACTTCATTTGTGTACCATGTTTGACCTCAGGGAATATATTTTAGGAATAAAGTTATAAAAATATCTTCATTAGTTAGTAAAATGCAATGAAGAATCGCCTTTTAATTTATACAAAAAAAGTTTAAAAATAAATGAATGAGGGAAAAAATGAATTGAGGAATCTCTTTTTTTTAAAAAAAGTATGAAAATCCTTCGTTTAAACGACTTTTCTTATTACTTATTCATTTTACATATATATCATACTTTATCAAGATTTAACATAAAAAACTTAAATGCTAAGAGCATTTAAATACTAACATTTTTAATCTTGCCAAATTTTTGGAAATAATTAATGAAATTTTATATTTACTTAAAATAAACATACAACTTATTTCAAGTAAACAAGTTGTAACATTTATATATTCTTTAGACCATTCGAGTACTCGCCGATTCAGGGCTGGTTGAGATTGATCTAATCTTGAT
>JAAAKG020127262.1:0-14836 GCA_010014905.2 Druon quercuslanigerum
AACGGGGGTTCGCGCGATCAAAACCTTATGCTGTGTAAATTAATATTTTTGACGAAAAATGTTCATTTTCTGAATGGGAAAAATCTTCGGATAGTTGACAGCACCTAAAAAAGGCCATAACCTTTTACAAATTCATTTATTTTTTCATTATCCTAAAAGAAAAGTTAGGTGGAAGTTTGATCGATTAACTCAATAGACAAAAGGAAATAGAACCGAAAAGCGGACAAACCATGTTGTTAAAATCATCCACCTTCGGTGCAAGGGACCCGTCTTCTGTACATGGATGGCCTAAAGCAATACGCTAGTTGATACCAGAAACTGCAGCAAGTGAACCATGTCACAAGGCAGTTTTCCAATTATATCCACATGGAGTTGGGATTAGATAAATGCAGAACAGTACATTTAACCAAAGGAGAATTAGGAACCACAGAGTTAGAAAACGAGTTCAAAAATGACATCGAGGCAATGGCAGTGGGCAAGCCATATAAATAAATATCTGGGTATTCTTGAATTTAAGGGTATTCAGGATAGATAGTTAAGACAAGCCTAACGACTGCCTTCATTACGAGACTCAGATTGCTTATGAACAGATCTCTCAACTCAGCTAACAAAATCAGGGCAATTATCACATATGCCATCCCCATCCTCACGCACTCCTTTGGGCTCATTAAATTGTCGACCACCGACCTTGAAAAGTTAAACAGAATGGCCTGCGTAGAAACGATGGTGCAGCGAATGCACTAAATTAATTGAGCAATTTAAAGGGTAGTTTTATCACGAAATACAGGAGTTAGGGGCCTAGAAGATGTGAAAAAATGGTGTAAGTCACAAGATATAAAGTTGCGAGACTATTTTAACAGCAAACCGGGTCTTCACTACATGCCTTTGAATTTGTTTTGAGAGGGTGCCCTGAATATCAGCTCAATGTCAATGCAGAAACCATAGAGGAATTAGAAATGCACTGTATCCCGAAACGAAAGAATTCAGAGAGAACATACGCACAGACATAATGATGTAGCGGGCATTATCCACCAACAACTTGCCCTAAACCTAGGACTCTTAACAAAATGGATGCCTTTCTATAGATAAATTTCAATTCTCGTCTTAGAAAACGAAGATTACATCTTATATTGGAATGCTACTATCTAATCGGATCATCACATCCGAACCAATCATCCTGACAGTGTGATAAGAAAAAACAGGTGAAAGAGTGTACATCATCAAAATTGCTTCTTCACTTAACCGAAATTTGCAGTCAACCTATAAAACCAAGAATAATAAGTATAGCAAGTTAAGGAATGAAGTAAAGACCATATGCAGGAATGCAAACCATGCATCTATTCCTCCTGTTGTGATTTCAGCTACATGCAAAGTGTACGCAAGATATACTGAACATCTTCAACATTTAGGAGTCTCTAGGTTAATTACAGCAGCTCAGAAGGCGGTTTCATTAAACACCTGTCGCAATTGTAAGAAACTTTCTCGAACATCAAGAAGCAAGCGTTTAAAAACCTTAGGAGTGGCAGATGGTGGCTCTAAGAAAGCAAATAGCGGTCGCTATTTAAGAATGGCAGCGGTAAGGGACCAACTCCAAATTACACTATGTTCGTGATTGTATACCTACAAGATCATCGCAGGAGGTTTCAAACATCGGATTAAAATAACTTATAACATCGTCATCTCATCAGTTATTGACTTAGTTCGTGTCTATGATATACACCTGGGTTCATCCGATTAAAAGTTTGAAAAAAAATAGAATACTCTATGGTAGCTCTGAGAAAGCATCCAGAGATGACTGTTGTCACTTCCAACGCTCGCGGCTGCTGTTTAAATATAACAGCGGTTAAAGACATACTTCAAACTAAACCATGCTCGTTATTTTGTACCTACAAAATCATCGCAAAAAATTTCAAAAATCGTATTAAATTAACTCATAACATACTAATCTCATCAGTTACTTGACTTAGCCCGTGGCTATGATCAAAAAGCATGTTTACTCGAGAAATAGTTTGAAGAAAATAATAATGCCTGTATTTATGAAGAAGGGTCCTTTTTTCGATTTCTCTATTAGCTAAAGGAAAAAGCACCCACCTACAAAAGCCCGATGGCAAAATGCTTTAATTTGGAAACATAGTACCATGAAAGCTGGCTAGTTCGTTTGTAGTAAATATTTTTTCAAGGAAGACATTCTCCTCCTACTACTCCGGCCGCTACCTTACTTTCCACATTCGCGATTAAAATGGCAAAAAGTGCTTGGCTATATTAATAAAAATAAATATGTGCAAAATTGATTATGCATAAATAGATACAAATAACCTGGGAAATGACTTTTGGTGATTTAGTGCCAAATGAGATTATAGAAAACTGAGATTATGGACCAATAAATAGGTCCACCTGCAACGATGTCTTAAGTATCAAGTACAAAATACTTGTTGCACAAGAGCGCTGATAAAACATAGATTGATTTAGCTTTTTCTAGAAATGTGGGCCCATGCAGCTTCTAAACTGACAAGCAGCGTCAAGAATGCGTGGCCACCAATTTCTACAGACTGTTTACGTTACCAGCGACTGCTGTAGTTGCTAGGCGAGTGCATCAGGTTGTCGATACTTTTTCGCGGTATTGGTCCTGATCGATACTCCATATGTAAAATAAAGATAGAAAATTACCTTTTCGAGCCCCCCCTTCTGCCAATGAAAGTATCAGTAGTATAGTAGATGCTTTAGTTTTTTTTTCTTTCGGCTGATACGATAGTTGATCGGATTTCTCTTTATATTTCATGAAATTAGACGGATATGCACAATTGTTTTGAGAAAGATCGAGAAAGAGAGAGCGCTGCAGTGGATCGTTTTCAAAAGGATTGAACGTCTGCATCTAAATTCATACGATAGGAACAAAAATATAATAAACTAGGTTAGAGGGCATCGGAATCTCACCCTAGGAACGGAATCAACAGTTGGCTAACTATTAGTTCTTTTTTCGGTATTGCCCATCTCTAATTTATAGTCCGGGCGCCAGCGACAGGTTTCTGCGAACAAAATCCTCTCAATTGATAATTCGTGAAATGATTCAACTAGCTGGTAAGCGAATTAGGCAGCGGCAGACACTTACGCACGTAAAACAAAAATAAAGCTAATGTGAGAAACAGCTCGGATTTTCCATTAGGCGTCATAAGCAGTTTACAAGTTTAGACCGCAGACCTATGCTCTAGATACCAAAATGCGAGTTGTGAAAATTCAATAAAAAAATGGATTTCGAAAACAATGTCTATTAACACGTTTAGATTACCGTCCCTTCAATTATTATCCATTATATATATATATATATATATAAATCGGGTGCCGGCAGTGGCAGCTGTTCGAAACGTTCAACAAGGTCTAAATTTATATACCTCAGAGAGAATTTCTCGTTTTAGCATTCGAAACAAAAAGAAAGTAAAATCTGTTTTAAAAAAAATTCTAATTGCTAAAAGCTAAATATGACAGGTTAGAAAAGAATAATTCTGCAAAGAAGTTTTCGCGCCCATAACCTTATTGTGCACAAGCTTCCTATAAACACAGTAAACAATAAAGTCAGGGACAGGAGGGACAGGATGATCGACCTATTTTGGTTGAGTTCTGCTCTCGGTTTCATAAGCAATTAATTATGCAAAAGCGGGAACAGCTCGCAGAGAAAAGTATCGGCATTAATCACGACTCATCGCTGCAAGAAAGTTTAGAGAGAAAGAAGCTGTGGCTAGCTCAAGAAAAGCTTCAAAAGTCTGGAGTTAAGTCTTTTGTAAAGGGAAAAAAGCTGCTGGTAGACAATAAACCTCTCTCGGATTTGGAAATTGATGAACTTCAAGGGCAGTCAAATCTGAAAAATATTTGTTTCATTGACAGTGTTCTTGATTCCCCATCCACAGTTAAGAGAGCTACCAGAACAAGGCAGGTTTCTTAGCAAAGGGTCTGGAAAGCACGAATAAATAGGCGAGCAGGACAGGGAGCCCGGTTTTCTACCTAGTGGCTACAGAGAGTTTGCAGAGTAATACAGATATCAGCGGCATGCAAGGAGAAAGTCCTGTATTTCGTCTCATCTTCTGAAATGTGCATGGATTTATGAATTTTTCAGAGCTTGCCTCTTCGACCACAGATAATGATATAATATGCCTCACTGAGACTTGGTCCACGTCAACGGTAATACCTCCCCCAGCCTGGCTTCAGAATTACACCTGCGTAGTAAGTATAGCTTCTTGAGACAGTAACAGAGGAAGACCTAGCGGAGGTTTAGCTATATATATTAATCGCTCATATTTCGGTTATGAAATTGTAGACATCACTTCTAATTGGATTTTTATTAAGTGTTGTTCGTACGAAGCCTATAAATTTATTATTGGTTGTTTATTTATTATTGATGTGGTAGTTACTTCTTTCCGTTTAGCTTTGGATAAAGAGATCAACCCAAGAAAAGAGGCATTAATAAATTGTTTGGAGGGATACAATTTAGTTTTTTAAAATTAGAAGATCTGAAAATGACACCCCAGCACTTTATACTTTTATAGGCCATCCGGGTAAAAGTGTAGTAGATCTCATTTTTTGTTATGCGGACTACTTGAGTTTGATTTCCGATTTTTCGGTTTTGGGGATTCCTACATCATCAGACTATTTACCTGTGTTTGTTAAAATTTCTGATCGTAATTTAACTTCAAATGATGGGTTAAATAATTCTTTGGATTATAAGAAATTCGTTTGAAGAGAAAGGGCGTTGGAAGCATTTACTGAGAAAATGTTAGTGTCGCCTGGTGTTTCTTGTACTTTTGAGGATGTGGATGTGTTCAACGAGAATCTCATATCTGTAATTTCTGTAGTAGCGAATACGTTAAACCTGTTGTCCAAGCCTTTTTTGCGAGTGTCAGGAAAAAACCTTGGTTCGATAGAGAATGTGATATGATGAGTCGCAAATTAAAAGACTCATTAAAAAAATGTAAGTTATCCCAATTTTTAGATCTAGATGTTAGTGAGAATAGAAAACTAAAGAAAGTTTACCTTGAGCTTCAAATTTTAAAAAGAAAGAATTTTGAGTATAGTCTGTTGAATACTCTTGCATCTTGCTATAACGTTAAAGCGTTTTGGGCAGCAGTGAATAGTTTTAGAATAAAATCTTCTTCAGTTAGTGGAATAAGTTTCGAACGTTTACAGGATTTTGTGTATTCATTGTATACTGAACAAATTTGTGTTAGTGTTAAGTGATGCATAAATTCACATCCTATACTGGAAAATATCATCTCAGAAGAGAAAGTAAAACAGAGCTTATTGTTGTGCAAAAGTAAAAAGGCACTCGGTACGAACGGAATCCCTACTGGATTTTATAAATATCTACCAGAAAGCTAGGTTTGTTATCTGGTCAGCTTTTTCAGCAGAATTTAGGAATCAGAAAGAGTTCCTTCTGACTGGTCTAACATCTAAACCTTTATGCTTTTAAGAAAAGACAATATAGATGATCCTCACAACTACAGAGAAGTTGCTTTGATAAATTCTATTGCAAACATTTTTTTAGGGCTGGAAGGAGTTGTGTAGATCACATTTTCACTCTGAATGCATTAATTCAAATCCATCTTGTTATTCGGAAGCGTAAGGTTTTTGCGTTTTTCAGTGATTTTAAACAAGCATTTCCTTCAGTTTATCACTCACTTCGTTGGCAAAAATTGCTCAGGAAGGGCGTGAGTACAAAAATCTGAAGAATTATTGAAAGTTTATCTGATAACGCTTCCGTGACTACCACGTCAGTTAAAGTTACTCTAGGGGTTCTACAGGGCAAGATTCTCAGTTCACTTCTTTTTGCCTTGTTAATTTCAGACTTAGAGGAATGGTTAAAAAAACCATGGAGGATTTAAAATTAAGCTGATTGAGGAATATTTTAGAGCAAATGTTTTGCAGGTAAATGAATCTAAATAAAAAATTGTAGCATTTCATAGAGGTCGCCCGCGAAGCTGAAGTTTCTTTTTCGCTGGAGTTCTGCTTAAAGTAGTTGAGGAGTATCTCTAATTAGGATCTACTTTCTCAAGTATGGGCCTTTTCCGTAAAGAGGCTACCAAGACAATGAATTCAGGAAATGTTGCTATGGGTGATGTTCTAAGAATTCTTTATTGTACGAAATCTGATGCTTGGTGCACTAAAATTACGCTTTTCTGGAGTTTCACACTCAGTGTATTTTATTATGCTATCGCAGTCTGGGGTTTAAGATATACCGAAATGATCGAAAAGCTTCAATCGGAGTTCTGAAAGAGTGTCTTAAACCTTCCGTCTTATACGCCAAATTAGGCTTTGCGACTCGAAACTGATAGACTACACTTGGATTGAGATATTTTTAAGATAGCTCTAAGTTGGCTGGAGAGGCTGTTGAAAATGGAGGATCAAAGAAATCCCGTATACTGCTTAAAGAAATTAAACACTTTAGCATATAAGCCTTCTTGTGGTGTTAGGTTTAATTGGGTTTTGCAATTGAAGGAATTTTTCTGCGCGTGTAACGCTGTTTATTTATAATCGGGACTGGATGCAATAGCCTTACATAAGAATAAAGACACAATCATGAATAATTTTTCAGTCCATTTAAATTGCTCAGATTATGATAGAGTACTAGGTTCTAACAGTCTACAGGTGTTTCTACGCTTGACCTTAGTACCAAGCATTCAACCTTATCTTATTTTCCGTCTCCTCTTTTATGTCACAAGCAAAATTGCTTATCTTAGGCTCCTGGGTTCAATAAGAGGTTGCATTCGGATCTATGAGTTTAAATTTATGTATGTGCCATTGGGAGACTGTCGAATATGCAATCTCGGGGAAAGAGAGGATTTGTTTCATATTTTGGCTACATGTCCTGCGTATGCGGATTTTAGGTCTTCCACTTTTCAGCAGCCTCCTGTCACATCCAGTGGACAATACTGGTTATACTTACTTAACTGTAACTCTCTGTAATAACTCCACAAAATCGCTTTATTTATGTCTAAAATTTTGCGTGTTCGAACATTTATAATAGAGTCCTAAGGCTGAAAATGTCACTGTATACGTTACAATATTGTTTTAATGCTCATCTTCTAATTGTAATCGCCGTTGCTTCTGCAAGGCACTCTCGGCTTGGATTTATTAAATAATATGTAATTACTGTATATTTTCCACTTATTTGTAATGGTCAAAGACTATGAAACAAATTATTTTCGAAAAAAAAAATAAATAAAAAAGTGCAGCAGCTTTTTAACTGGTTAAAAAGTTTTTCTGCTGACAACATCCTCAATCAAGGGCAGTCTTTTTCAATTTTAAATCATATGTTAATTATTAATTATTTTGAGAGTAACGGTCATCACGTTTCAAATTATAGCTTAAAAAGGTACCACATAAAAGAGAGATTGCTAAAAAGGTTCGCCAAAAAAATGAATATAGTAACTTTTTATAGTCAAAACTTCGTTAAACCGTACAAGGGCATTATGATACAAAATAAAGTTGAACAGCATAACATTTAAAATGCTGCACGTATTTTGAACGAAGAAATATTGTAAAATTACATCTAATAAATTACCAGTTCAATTAAAGCAAAACATTTAATAGACGGCGAATCAACTTTTATGAAAAAGTACTTTCAAGTATAAATTACCGACGAAGGAAAAATAAAAAACCAAAAGATTAACTAAAGCGTATCTGAGGATCTAATTTATGCTGTGTCAAACGGTCAGATAAAACCATGAAAACAAATAACACTTGACATGAATTTGAAGGGGAAAAAAGTTGAAAACATTGTTAATCAGTACGTGCATTTCTGGAGTTACCGTACATTAGAAGGTCTTGAGGTTGGGGCAGAATGCACTGCGTTTAAACTTTCTTATGTTTTCCCGGATCGTATCGTTCAGTGACAATCGCTTCGTTATCGCTTTGTATATACAACAACGGGTAAGAACACACTCCACGACACTACTAACATAATTTTTCAGATTTACAACGAATCAATTTTCGAAGGCGAGAAAGCTATTGATAACGAGAATATCGAGGCAAATGTTGGTATAAGTAATGCTAAAATCTCGGGATCGCAAGACGATAAACATAAGCGGAGTTTCAACCTGGTTACCCATGAATAAGAGCCGTACACGAAGCAAATGCTACTTATTGGAAGCATGCTGCCAGTTGAATGACCATTGCACTCAAACATTCCAAATCTTCAATCAGTGCAGTACATTGATTTTGAATGGATGCTTTCACACTTTTTGTATATGCCAAATACACCAACGTAAAAAAATTATTTGTTATTTAGCGACAATTAATGCTTCACCAACGAATAAAGCTGTCGTATTCGAGACCATGCATCAAAATAAAAGAGTGGCTACTGAGTGTGGAGAAAGGTACATGCAAGTCACCTGCGATCTTGCGATTCCAAAAATTATTCTGCACATTCAAAGTACAGATAAGGGGACGTTTGATAATTTATTTATCTGTCTTGGAAAAGATTTGGTAAACGTTTTTATTACTGGCAAAAACTTCAACAATTGCAAGCACTTGCACCCAATGCTAGCTTGGGCGTTTAAAATTTTGCACTTTCGAAAACTTCCTCCACCGAGAAGAAGTAGAATTAAACAATGAAATAAAAATGTATTAATTACCGTTTTTAAAAACAAGATCCCCTGAATCTTCATTCCAACAACTTGAATGATCGAATTTACTTAAAAAAATATGAACACAGAGAAAAATATATCGCACAATGATATCACAAAACCTCTATATTGCAAGAAAGTGCAACATCATAACGTACAAGCAGGTCCCAGAGCTTTGTACGATATTATAATGAATTAACATGCGCGAATCGCTTGGCCACTACTCTCACCCTCGCATGATCACGAAAGAAGAAACTAACTATATGATATTATATCTTTTTCCGTACAAGTTCATAAAGTGGTGAGTGTGCTTTTTCAAAGCAGCGCGGCCGAGATCTTTTTTTGAAAATAATTCGAGGAATGCGTGCTCGCTCCAACAAGCTTATTGGCCCTGGGCGCTGTATCAGTTCGACCTTGTCGTTTCGGTCGGCTTACCGGCTTTTTGTTTACTGTGCTCGCGAGATTTTTTCAGAGACTCTATTGAGTGTTGCTGTTACTTTTACTACGACTATTATAACTTTTATTACGACTCTAAGTTATTAAATTCAAATTCATAACCTCACATTTTTTGATAAAAATGTATGCTAAACTTTGTTTTATGTTTTATGAAACAAATGGCAAATGAATTCGTGATTAAGATACTACAAGATTTTAATTTAACGGAACTGATACCAAAGTTCCGAGGAATTCAAATATACTAATAAATTAAGGAGGTTTTTTAAAAAGAAAATCTGATAATTTCAACTCGCCATTACTTGAGTAAATAATTTGTAAATTACACATTTTCAAATGAAAAATAGTACGTTTCAAAAGTTTAATAAATTTCTAATGCGTAAAAAATGAAAAAATTAGTATAATAAACTTAAATTTTTACGTTACAGATTGCACAATTATGCGGTATATAATGTAAAAACTTGCAATAAACGATATTACGATTTTACGCTATTATAATGCGATAATTACGATATATAGCACAGGAAATGCGGTACATATTGCAATTCGTGCGATATCGTTTTCTGCGTGAAGAGTTCCAAAATCAAACATTGGAAGGGAAGCTCAGTATGACAGACCAGCATTACATGATGTATGCACATTTAATTGACTATTATTTATTACTAAATTCTAGAATCCGCACAGGCTATATCGAAATATTTAAATTTGTGTAACCGAAAATAAATACTTCATTTTTTGTATGTAATCAGCCAAATTATGCGTGGAATTTAGTAAAATACCATGATAATATGATAAAAGTTGATGAGTCGTATTTAGGATTACGTCTGCAGTTTGAGAATGGATCATTCGGTATTGAGAGAACAATAAAAATTTTCTCTAGACAACCAATTGATCTCACTCTCGAGCTGAATTTTAATGCTGATGCTGCAAATGAGTTAAATGAACTTTCGTACATAACAAAAAAGCCGGATAAAAGAAAACACAAGACACCTCCCCACATTTATTGATACAATAAGGCGTAATATCAAACCATTTGCCAACAATTTGGATAAAGAATGTATATATATAACATTTCCATGGGGGAGAAAGCTTCTGAAAATGTTAAGTATTTCTTGCTGAATGTTGAAGAAAACGGGAAAAACCCCCAGAAGATTTTAGCCCAAAAGCGATTCCTTTTTGCAAAACAATAAACGGTTTATCTTAGAAACCGATAAACTTTTAGAAAGCATAGAGTTTAGTGAATTTATGACCCAATGGAAGGAAAGGTTTTTAAAGAAATGTAAAAAAGGGCAAAAAATTTATGGATTAGACAAGGAACACCAGCAAATAGCTCATATGCACTCAGAAAGAAAATAATATAACGAGATATCAGGAAAAATAGAAGTGAATCTTGTAAGAAAAAATCCTTTCAATTTGATTTAAGGGAAAAATTACAAGAACCTCGCCAAATTTCTTACAATGATATTGAAAATCATGGCAGATTAAGAAATAATAGTTTTAAATAACTTGATTCCAACTACTGTAAACCATTAAAGGACAGAATTGACTCTACTTAAAGCACGTAGACTCTCGAAAACAAATAACAGGTTAAACAGACGTTCACGAATACACGTTCACAACTCAGAGACATATTATGAATCAGACAATGACACAAATGATAAAACGATTCCAGAAAAATATTTGTTTTTCGGCATGATATACACGCCGTTTCACATTATGAGCAATTGGCGTATAAAATTCTGAAATAATAAAGATGATAGGGGGATATTCTAGAAAACTTAGACGCGTTATTAATCGATAATGCTAAAGATTAATATTCAATGAATAAAAACTTTTGGTGCATATTATCAGATTTCTTCGAAGATTTTAAAAGTTATAGCCTAGAAGGAGCCGCGAATGGGAATTGCGCAGAACTTACGAAAATCTAAGAATCGAACATAAAATGTATATGAGGCGAAATGATTTGAAAATGTTGAGCTAGCGAAGTCGGCAATTAGAGGGCAAGTTTTACGAAATACTAATCCTAAAGTCGAGGATAAAAATGAAAAAAAGCTTAATAACGATAACTTGGATCAAAATAATTCAGAGAGTAAATTAGGTTTAAGGAAAAATAATAATAAAAAAATAAATATTATAATATAGTGATAAATATAATTAATCAAAAATACCGCAACCGATTACTAAATCACCAGGAATGCTTAACTCGGATAAAGATGAGTTAATGGAAATACGTTTTTATGCATTAAAAAAAATTAGAAAATAAATTATTTCGTATTTCTGTAGATAACGGTGACAAGTCCTCTTACGTTAGCAAGGAATTGCTGGAAAAATCGACAATTCCAAGTACTCAATTTTTAAACATGTCTCGCGAAAATTGATGGTCGGGAACAGTGAAACAGTGGATAGGTGAATGAGACAGGTAGTAATCAAAATTATAATCGGAAAATAGACAAAGCGCCTAATGTTTATGTTGTTTCCAAAACTAAATTCGATAGGCATCCTAAGTATAGATATGCTAAAAGCCACAGGGATGAGCCTATGCTCTGACTCGGAAACTTTGCGGTGAACAGGGAGTCCCCCTACCCGCTATCCTATGGAAGCTTATCCAAACGCACTACCCTTGCTGATAACCGAGGTGAAAACCGAAAATAAACTTGACATTGTATTAGAATTATTGAAACGGGATATATGGAACCTTCTTGTTTTGATTGGTTGTACCTCACATTGCTGATCGAAAAACCAGGGAATGATTACAGATTCTGTTTAGACTTTAGAAGAATTGATAATATTAATAAAAAGGACCTCTACCTAATCCATCTCATGACAGAAATACTGGAGACTTTAAGAAAAGCAAAATTTATTTCCGAACTTGAACTAAAATTAGCTTATTTGCAAATCTCGTTAGTAGAAAGTTCAAAACTAATGACAGGATTTAAAGTCCCTGAAAATAGCATTTATCAATTTAAAAGGATTCCATTTGGTTTAACCAATATTCCAGCAACTTTCTAGAGACTTATAGATCAAATTATTACTCCAGACTAAAAGCAAAACGTTTTTTGATGACAAAATTTCAAATTTGAAAATTTAACGATCATTCCAGATAAGTGCGAATTCGGCTGCACAGACATTAAATATTTAGGTTTTGAAGTCAACGACAAAGTATTCCGAACATATAATGAAAAAAGTCAGCCAATATTATAATTCCCTAAACCTAACAATATTAAACAATATCAGTGCATAATAAGGAGGACAAGTGGGTAGAGAACATTTATCCCAGACTTTGCCGAAATAATAGAACCACTTAATAGATTATTGAAAAAAGATAAAATATGGCATTGGAGATTAGAACAAGATAAGTAATCCAAAAAAATTAAAGACCTCTCAGCATCAGCATCTATATTAACCTGCCCATATTTTACACAACGCTTTGAACTCGAAATCGACGCATGTAACACGGGTTTGAGAGCCATACTTACGCAAACAATCGACGGCGTAAATTACGTAATTGTTCACGCGAGTAGAAGCTTAAACGGTGCACAATCTCGTTACTCGGCATCTGAAACAGAATGCCTAGTGGTAGTTTGGGCTAAACGAAAATTTAGGCCATATTTATAATTTTATTATATTTTAAATATTTCTTTAATATTTTTAAAATATTTTTTTAGTTTTCTTATATTAAGAAGTTTATTTAGAAGTTTAAATTTTTTAATTACGGACCACTTGGCTTCATTACCTAAAAAATTTTACTGGCCGATTAGCCAGATGGACACTAGAACTTCTCGAATATGACTACGAAGTCATATACCGCAAAGCTTGCTCAAAATTCGCGAAAATGTAGCGTTCGCATTAGCGTGTAGCCTCAAAAAACCAAAAGAGGAAATTATTTACGAAACAGACGACTAATACTCTACTAAACATAGAAAATTTACAAAAATTCCGGAATAAATCGAAAAATGGCGAATCAGAGATTCGCGACTCTATTTTTACAGAACTGTGACACTTAAATAAAAATTTTTACTAGACTATAACCTATACAAACTCTTCATACTCAAAAAACTACAAATACGGATTTTAAAAGAAAATCATGATCACGTACAAGCAGGAAATTTAGGTTTCGCGTTGGAAACACCGCGGATTCTCCACAACGGTAATGGTACTGGATTTGTCAACAGAACCGCAGGAAGATAGAACAATCAAACAAATTATCATAACTTGGTTAAATATTGATTACTCTACATAGAAAGAACACACTGACGATTTACAGTTCGCAATAAACACTAGTAAAAATTAATCTGCGCAACTCGCCCCAGCGCTATTAACTTTAGGCCACGAATTGGAACCACTGCAATCGCTGCGCAGAAATATATAAAACGTAAGCGAAATAGAATCCCAAAGCGTAGACAAATGGACAGATAGATTAAGTAGGTAAAAAATTATAAAAGGAGAAATCCAGAAAAATGTGGATAAAGCTAACGAAAAACAGGCCAGCAATTAAAATTTAAAGAGAAGACCTTAAAAATATAAAAAAGGCGACAGAGCACTAAAAGTAGTAACGAAAATATTAAATAACGTAGACAAGAAAGCAGGTAAGATTTACGATAAGGACTAAGGCCTTCTCATAATAAAAAGAAAAATCTCCATAACAATCGACGAACTAAAAAAACCTAAAGGAAAAAGTTTAAGCGAATGGATCGTAAACGATTTTAAACCAGAAAATATTAATACAAATAATGGCACATAGGCATAGTAAATATTAACGAGTTTCAGGCAGAATATTTAGTCTTAAAAATGGTAAGAAGGCAAGGCATCGATAGCATCAAGAAAATCTATAAGCTGACTCACTAGATTATAAGAACAAGAAGACAGTAGACAATTTTTAAATTACAGCAAAATGGAGACCCCGAAGTGCATCATCTTTAGAAACCAAATCTTTGACCCAAATATGGCAAAACATAAAGAACACGGTCCAGCGATCAAATGGTTAAAATTGAGACGATAAGGGGTAAGAGAAGCGGATATAATATACCAGATTTTTCTTCAAAACACTAAAACTTTGTCGACTTATATTTACCAAAAGACATTAATTAATACAAAACAAGCATACCTAGAAAAAAACGAAAGAAGCGCAACTTAAACATAACTGAAAGAAAAAACCTTGCTCACATCCGACTCTAAGCGACAACCTTTTTATCAATATTTGTTACAGAAATTGAGAAACCTTGGAGAATCACTGGCATCAAAAAATAAACGAGAGCACCACAAGTTTTAAGAAAATCCTCAATGAAACCCTAAAAAACTCTAAATGCCAATATTGTAACAGATTCATAATAGTACAAGGCTACATCATACATGACTGTTTTGGTAACGATATTAGATATAGACAAAATTATACAACGCCTAACATGGATGGACAAACTTATACTTAAAGGGGTTGAGAACAAATAAATAGACAAATTCAAAACATACTGGACATTAGCGCAATTAACACGAACCCGAATAGGAAAATAAGCGACGATGCGTTAGAATTATACTTACACATAGACTACCATACAGTGACAGAACTAGACAGGAACCTGGACCAAGTCTCAGGTATACACCTGAACCCCCGCGGCGGAAGGGAGCGCACAGTGGGGAAAAAAGAGCCTTGTTTGGACAAAAATCGACCGACAGTGCAATTCCTAACGGATTTTAATGGTTTTTTTAGAAATGACCGTAAGGCTTCCAGTTATAACAAGTAACTGCGGATATTTTAATTCGAGTTAACGGAAATT
>JAAAKG020127273.1:0-14835 GCA_010014905.2 Druon quercuslanigerum
AACTCGCGCAAAGTATTCAGTCATAGCCACTCGAGTGTGTGTGTGTGTGTGTGTGTGTGTGTGTGTGTGTGTTTGTGTGTGTGCGTGTGCAATTTTTCAGATTAGCATTCGATAAGAACAGCTGCAGGATTTCGCTGGGATCGGGTGCTAATCTGAAAAATTGCACCCGATCACAGCGAATCGTGGTTAAATTTCAGCCATAACCACGTCTCACGACCGTGAGATAGGTGGTTACAGTTCGTGACGGAATAAATACGAGCGACCAAAGGACAACCGCATTCTGCATTTTCCCCGCAAGTGTTTTTGCATATTGTTCACACGCAGGGATGCTTTTCAGGCTATTAAACAGTAAAAGCTTGGCACCTCCAAGAGATATGATGTCCTTGGCTTTGATGTTTTTGTCAGCTGGCGCCGAAAATTCGATAACGAACATGGTTCGCTTCTCGAATTCAAGGAGAATTATGTCAGGCCTACAGTGTGCAACAGAAACAATTGTCGAGAATATAAAGTTCCAGTATATGCGGCACTTCTCCTTCTCGACAATTGACTGTATTTATCTAGGAGTGTTTAGCGGAGCCCCCCCCTGCCTATTTTTCTTTTGAGAGAAAAATTTGTTATGCAAAACCTGACCTTTTTCGTATTATTCTGTGCTGTTTGTGGGGCGCAAAGTTTTCCTTTGTCGGAGGGAGTATTTTTCCGGCCGCGTCCGTAAAAGCATACTTTTACGGAGCGCGTATGCGCTTTTAGTCTACGTGGCGAAACTCTCCTAGATCTCTCTTTTGACGCATGCGCAGTTCATATGTCTAATGTTTGTAGACTGTGCAATAATATGGCTAGTATGAAGTTCACGTCCCACATTTAGTGATAAGTTTAATATTAGTTATAGTTATTCAGAATTATTGTGTGTTATATTTTTCCTTACCCCCACACCCCCTACGGGGGCTCCGCCCCTTGACATCCACTCGCATATGAAAACCATTCCGTTGGCCCCCGAAGCAGTGGTATGCTGAATTATAACACCATATACTATAAGCGCACACCAAAAATTCGTTATGAAGTGTTTCGTACAAAAAGTCAATCCTAACCTCAAAATGGATGCCAATCTCAAAATGAATGAATCGTCGCATGTCACCAAAAATGTAGTTGTTTAGTCAACATTTTTTGAAAAAATATAACTCTTTAAGCAATTACCGATCTGAGTTCAGATTTGCAGTATTCATAATGGCGGACCTAACATGATGGACAAAAAATGCAAGTCTCAACCAATTTATGAAAAACTGCAGATTTTTCTTCAAAATTGCTGGAAAAAAACATAATTCTTCTAATAATTTTGACCATTTTACTGTTAAAGAAGCTTGGGTCAAATGAAGCACTTTTAATGTTTAATTTCTTAGAAAGTTATGCTTACGTGTGTCAGGATGCTTCCCAAGCTTTCCATTTTAACAATGACCAATGCACGGATTCCAGAAATTAAACAAAAATTAAGACATTTAAAAAAAATGATTACTTTACTGATAGTATTAAGCAACATTTGAAAAATAGATATCGAATAGACAGTTTTATTCGACAGAAGACAGATTTTAATATTGAAGCAGAATGGCATTACACATCAACTGCGCATGGTAAAAGCATGTACGATGGAATATGTGATACATTTAAAAGAGCAAAGTCTATAAATCTATTTTGTATTTTGATGAAAGAAAAAATTAAATCAAAGACATCTGTAATGCGGACGGTTCCTGAAATTTCGAAAAATCATGGTTTCATTGTACTGAAGGCTGGAACGGTTTTAATGTTAAAACTCTCTAATGACAATGTAAAAAATGCAATTCTCTGGTCGCCGCCTAAAAAAATAAGAATAGACAGACTTCAGACATACTAGACATAGATAAAGACAGACTCTTGATGGGTTTTCTAGGATTGCATCGAGCGCCTCTCCAGGTGGTGGATGGAAAAAAGCCTTCGAAAAACAAGGTACTGGGGAATAAAATCCCCGAGGCAAACCAAAACTAGTTACTGTGAGAAATTTTTAAAACCCGGCATTCCAATAACCTACCTAAAAGTCGAAATTCAATTACATCCAGTCTGCAACGACCACATTTAATATCTCAAAAAACTTTCTTACAACTTGGACTTTTTGCAATGATCAGTGACCACAAAAGAACCTTTAACAGGAAAGTGATCAAAATTATTCGAAGAGTTCAATTTTATTCCAGTAATTTTGACGAAAAAACTGCAATTTTTCATAAATTCGTTGAGCCTCGCATTTTTCGTATGTCATATTGGGTCCGCCATCTTCAATTTTGCACATCTGAACTCAGATTGGTAATCAGCGACCTCAATAATCACTTCAACAGCCACGATTGAGACATCCGATTTGAGGTTAGGATTGATATTTTTGTACTAAACCATTTTTCTCTCAAAAGAAAAATGGTCAGGGGGAGGGGGCTGATTTGAAAAAGAATTCTCCATATATACTATATTGTATATACTTTAAGCGATTCATGAGCGACTGAAAATTTGTATAGCCTAGACAAAATCAGAATATGCTAAAAGCAATTAATTCTCTTATGGAGTATAACACGTAAAATTAAAAAAATTCAAGTTCAATTTTTCATGAGAAGTTATGAACCAATTTATTGAATCTTTAAGTTATTTTTTCCCCAAATTTCAAGATGTATGTTGTTAACTTTTCATGTTTTATAAATGTTATGTAACAATTGTTCAACAAAGAGAAATCCACCAAAATTGCAATATTTGCAGACCTATTGCACGCTTTGGTTCGTTTGTGTTAAGTGAAATTTTTACAGAGTATACTTTAAATCTTTCAAAATGAATCTGGAAAAGAACAACGAAAATGATCAAAGATTTACCATAAAAAAGGTGGTTTGTAAATTGGGAAAAACTGATCATTTTACGTTTTATCATGTTACGCTAGCTTAACGTTAAGCTGACGAAATCCCATGTGAAATAAACGTTCAATCGAGTTTTAGCGTATCACATAATTAAGGGCTCATTTAAGGCTCTCTAAAACCACAAAAACATTTTTTTAAAAGCCACCCCTAACACTCAAAACCCACCCTGAATACAGACTATGGACAAATTGTAAATCTCTCCATATCATAATTAAGGGCTCATTTAAGGCTCCTTTAGTGCCCTATTGCCGAAGTTTATGCTTCAATATTTTTTTTTAAACCGGGGGTTAGTCTAGCTAAACGTTAAGCTGATGGAACCCCATGTGAAATAAACGTTTAATCGATGTCTAGCCTCTCACATAATTAAGGGCTCATCTAAGGCTCTCCTAAACCACAGAAACATTTTTTATAAAAGCCATCCCTAAATATGAAATAAGTCGTCAAATGTCCACGTTTGAACACAAGGGGGAGGGGGCAGAGAGTGATTTCCTTCTACAACGTAATTAAAAGCTTATTTGCGTTTTCCTAAACTATTCGCAGCAAAAATAAACTTTACTATATGATATTTTGAGCCGACACTTCTTTCATTCCTTATATTTGGTGCCGTTCTATTTATAATATCATATTTTGTTTTAACTATTTTGATTAATACTATAAGCAATTGATATAGTCGATGTTCCAAGGCACTCATTTCTACGAGTTTAGATGTGATTATGACCGGGTTCCCCTTTTGCCAGGCTAGCGCCAGGGTAGCACAAAGAATTCGGCAACAGATCTTAGTTAATTTCCTCTCAGTTTCGATTCCGTACTGTGTGGCCGATGGAAGTTAACGGGTTGTGGTTTACATTCTTAATATGTTAAGGCAAAAACTGTAAATTCTAAAATAGACTATTCAATTGTTGCGCGTGAAGTTCGACGTGAATTTTTGTTATGTCTTGAAATCAGTGTTCTGTGTGAAAATAGGAAATTAAAAAGTAAAAACGGTGAGGATTGGCAAAAACTCTTTGTGGATTTAAGAGGTGAACTTAGTGCAAAAACGCTATGGACAAATTTTCAAATTGTCCATAATTTGTATTCAGGATGGTTTTTGAGTGTTAGGGGTGGCTTTTTGAAGATAATGTTTTTGTGATTTTGGAGAGCCTTTAATGAGCTCTTACCTATATGTTAGGCTAGAACTCGATTAAATGGTTATTTCACATGGGGTTCCGTCAGCTTAACGTTAAGCTAGCGTAACCCCCAGTTTTTTTAAAATAGTGGAGCATTAAATTCGGCAATTGGTCATTAAAGGAGCCTTAAATGAGCCCTTAATTATGATATGGACTGATCTACAATTTGTGCATAATTTATATTAAGGTTAGTTCTTTAGTGGTAGGTGGTGGCTTTTAGAGGAAATGTTTTTGTGGTTTTGGAGAGCCTTAAATGATACCTTAATTATGATATGGACTGATCTACAATTTGTGCATAATTTATTTTAAGGGTAGTTCTTTAGTGGTAGGGGTGGCTTTTAGAAAAAATGTTTTTGTGGTTTTGGAGAGCCTTAAATGAGCCCTTAATTATGTGATAGGCTAGAACTCGATTAAACGTTTATTTCACATTAGGTTCCGTTAGCTTAACGTTAGGCTCGCATAACCCCCTTTGAAAAAAAAAGTGGAGCATTGAATTCCGCAACAGGGCACTAAATTAGCCTGAAATGAGCCCTTAATTATGAAATAGTTTTTAACTCGATTAGAACATGTGGTTACGTCAGCTTAACATACCTCATTTTTAGGGTGTAGTTGGCTTGGTAGAAAAGCGTAATAATAACAGGAATGAATAGCAAGATGAAGCTAGAAGTCGGCGAAAACTAAAAGGTGCTCGCTCGCTCCATCAAATCATGAAAGTTCTATCTCTGGCAAGTAAAGCATGAAGGTCTTTAGTTAAAGAATCTGATTTTCTGCAAATTTGTTGTTCCTAAAAATTATTTTATTAATTGAAAATTCAACTCTTTTAATTGTTGCAAATTTGCCTTTTTCGTTTGAACTCAATATTTTGGATTTAAAATACATTTTTTTTTTAAATCTTTTTTGTTTAGAATATTACCTTTTATATTTGCTATTGGCAATACAGATTTTTGCTTACAAATTTAACAATTTGGTTAGATTTGTAGCTTACATTACGGCAGAATCTTTCTAGGTTCAAAATTTAAATGTGGGTAAATAATCGTCTTTTTAGTTTGTAAATACACCTCTGTTGGTAGAAACTCCATATATTTCGGTACAAATAAACCTGAAAAATGAAGCTCCTGAGCAGAAAATTTATCTATTGGTTCAAAAATTCAATTATCTTGTTGAATATGAATATTTTTTGGATGAGATTTTCTGTTTTTGATTGAAAATTAAGTTGGATGGAAGCTTCTAATGTTATATTTTTCTTGCACCTTCTTCCCTATTCTTTACACACCTCCCACACATTTACTTGGTGGTGGGAGGGGGACCTACAGTTTAAGGTGGGTTCCGAACCATCAAGAGCAACAGCCTTAAGTACTTAGAGAACCTTTTTTTCTAGAGTTACCGGTCCCACGACTCTCCGGAGATGAGCAACTCCCTTGCTAGGCTAGTGTTCACCGCATTGGCCACCGAGGCTCTTCCAGAGTGCGAGGCGTGAATCGAACCCGCAAGCCGACAGAGTGGGTCCAAAGCCTGCGCTTTAGCCCCCAGGACCATCGTTCCACTTTTTTGATTAAAAATTAAATCCTTTCTTTTATTTAAATATTTCAACTATTATATTTCTTGTTCAGAATTCATTTTTTTACTGGAATTTTCTTCTAATTTCATAAACATTAATTTTTTTATTGAAGAATTATTTCCATGGTTGGAAATATAATTATTTTCTGAAAAATTCATTTTTTCAACTGACAATGGTTGAAAATTCCGCTACTTGGTTAAAAGGTGGACAGCTTCATAAAAACTTCATCTCTCTTATTAGAAAGTAGTTTATTTTTTTGAAAATTCATTTTTTGTGTTGAAAATTCGTTTTCTTCTGGCGAGCAGACCAAGTAGGTAGACTTGCCCGTGAATACTCTTCTCTTGTTCAATAGGGGCTGTATAAATTCATAGCTTGTGCGTGAGCAAGACGATCAATGCGAGAACGGATTCGGGAAATCGTTTTCTACCTGCACTAATCAGAGAGCCAGGAAGAGTTCGGTCCACAGTACGGGACTGTACTTAAATGTAATGACAGCTCAAGGGGGGGGGGCATGTTTTTTATCAATTTATTTCGACTAAAGTAGTAGTAGTTTTAGTTTTTTTAACCGCAGAGGTGAATTTTGTACCCAATAAAACCCTTCATATTTTGGCAAAAAAGATTAATTATCAGTTAAAATAATAAAATCTTTACTTTAAAAAATCAATTGTTAACAAGGAAATGAATTTTCAAAACAATAGTTAATTTCATAATTAAATTTGCAGTAGTAAAATGAATTATAAACTAAATTGTTTAGATATAGAATAAATATGTATGAGTACTAGTAAGCGTCCGCTGCTGGTGAGTTCAAAAACTATTTCTCATCGTTTTCATCTCCTGGCCTCGCCGTTTTCTACGCGTTCATGCAGCTTGCTCGAATTTTATATAGTAACACCTAGTTTCCGGGTAGTCCCAACGACTCATTCTCTGTTCACCACACGAATGTTAATATTTTGAGGAGCGCGAATAGACCTTTCTAGTTCGTAAGAGTTGAAGAATATGAACAGGTGAGGAGTGCGTGAGGAACGGATCTTGCACTCACCCAGCTTTTCGCTCCCAATCCATAGTATTGAGTTTCGAATGACTGAGTTAGTAATATTTTCCGTCCACCATGAATATAGATTCTATACGTCACTTATCCGTATTTCACATATCTAGTCAGGCACTTTTGATTACTACATTTTCTGACTATGTACATATTCTTTCACTTGCTAGTTATTAGAGATGGGACTAGCAGTATTACGGCTACTGCTTGCCCTCCGGCAGGCTGGACCCCCTGCCTGCCGAAATCCAGTTTTAAACTTCGGCTACTGTTTATAGCATACAAATAATTTGTTTATTATTCCATTTATTTATTATAGACAAATTTTATGAACAAATTAGCAAATAGTCTCTTTATCGGTAACACAAATTTTCTGTTTGCTAAAAGTGCTTTACATTAATGTAGGAGTGACATTTACTTAAAAAACTAATTGAAAAGTTTGTAATAACTATTGATATAAACAATTCTTGTGGCAAAATATTAAATTTTGAGATTTTTTCAAATTAAAATTTTCTTCAATCGGCAGACCGACTTCAGAGATTCCTTAAAATAATAAGTAATTATTCATATTTGATAAAATATAACAATTAAAATTTTTATAAACAAATTATATAAACAAACTCAAGATTTTTGCCCTTTCGCATAGAAAAAAAAATTTGCACTGGTAATGTTTTAAGCGGTTGGACGAATGACTGCTAGTCACCAAAATATTTAAGAAGTTAACAATAACCATTGTTATGCATAATTCTCTTGACAAAAAATTAAAATATAAGGTTACATTAAAATTTTAATTTATTTAATCGCTAGAATGGCTACAAATATTCTTAAAAAAATGTATGTTAGATAATATTTAGTAAAATATAACAACTTAAATGCTTATACCAATTTCGATAAAAGGTTCCTAATGTTGCCAGTTTCACTTGGAAAAATTCGGGTTTTCAATCGTAATAGATTGAGAATGAGTCATAACACTGCATGCTAAGACTGACCGACGTGGCGATCAAAGAAAATTAAAATTTAATAAAACCTTAAGTTTAAATATTTTGTGACAAGATTTGTTAATAACAGTGGTTATTGTTAACTGTTCTAATTTTTGTGTGAATAGCAGTCATTCGTCCAATAGTTCAAAAGATTCTCAGTGCAAAAAAAACTTCTATGCAAAAGGGCCAAAATTTAAAAATTTGTATATCTAATTTGTTTAAAATATTAACATTGTTATATTTTCTCAAATATTATTAAATATTTATTATTTCAAGGAATACCTAAAGTCGTTCCGGCGTATGAAGGAAATTATAATTTGGAAAAATCTCCAATTTTAATATTTTGCCACAAGAATTCTTTATAACAATAGTTATTATAAACTTTTAAATTAGTTTCGTTAATAAATGTCATTCCTGCATTAGCAAAGAAATATTTTTACCGATAATAATACTTTTTGCCAATTTGTTCATAAAATTGGTTTATATTACAAATAACTGGAATAATAAACAGATTATTTGTATTCTATGAGTCTTAAAAAACTCATTTAAGACAATATACAGTTTTCCTGATCAGTTATTAAAGCGAAAAAATTGTTATGTACAAAATTTCAGTTTTTCCATACTTTGAGTGGAAAAATGATTAATAGACAAATATTTATATTTAATATTTAAATTTTAATATTATATTTAATATACAAATATTTAGAATTTAATTAACTTTAAGTTCAAACAAAAAATTAAAAAACGGACGAAAGTTGAAGGCTCTGGATATTTCTGAACGAAAAAAATGCATTTCCTCCCACTGTGCGTCATGAGTATGGTACGTTTGTTTGTATTTAATAGTTTGTTTATTTTAGACATGAAGTTTGCAATAATATAATTAACTATTCAATTCAAAATCTCCTTGAGGCTTTCAAGATTAAGGAACAAATACATTATTTAACTGTATACATGTATATATGATGATGGGTTCAATTTAAATAAATATATACATTATATTAAATAATATTAAATCCATTTTCTCATTTATCAGTCTTGTTATTGACTTTTTACTAAAGTGTTCCCTTAAACATTTTAATTAAAATTACCATTACTATTCAATTACTATTCAATTTAAGTTGTAATCTTAGATATTCTAATTATTATTATATTTATATTGGATATAAGTGGTATATTTTTTATTAATTTTTCTGAAATATAAAGTTCGAAGTTCTTTCAAAATGTGTCTCAAAATTAAATTTTATTCATATTAAACTACATATTTTCATGACTTTCTTTTTTTTAATAATTAGTAATAGTTAGATACTCTTATTTTTGCATATTTTTCTGTTTATTTGCAAAAAGTATCAAGTTTTGAATTATTCTTACTTTTTTAAAATGCAGTTTAATGCAGAAGTCAGACCAACTTATTGTGGCGCAATCTGTTGGATTAGTTTGACCGACTGCTACTACACAGGCATACACGTTCGAGGCAGGGGCTTGTTTTTTTTCAATTAAACCAAATTGACATTGCCATAGCCTCAAACATTAAGCAATTGGTTAACCATGACAGTTGTTTTACATAATAACTACAAGTTCACAAAAAAACTCGTGAAGCATTCTACATTTTTTACCAATTTAACCTTTTTTAAGAAATGCGCGTTTTATGATTCACTGTATTCACAAGACTCTAATGCCAATATAAAAATTCTTTACAACAATGTAATTAATTTGATCCATTAAATTCGATATTTTTAAAAAAGGGAGTAAAGATGTCACAACAATAACTACGAGGTTGACCAAAATGTTCAACATTTGTAATTTTTGCACTCAATTTTTAAAGTGAATTAATTTTTTTGCTATTAAGCTGTGATAGAACGAGAGTCCTACGAAAAACCAGCCCCACTACTTACCACTGTAGACTTATGCGCTGTGTCCCTAAGTTCCGCTTGCTTCGTGCGTTTCGGCTGTAATACTTATCATAGAATTCAAATCTCGGGAGCTAGGTCCCATTCTTCGCATATCGTCACATATATAGGTAACACAGGCACACATAAAAGTGCAAAGCTGAAAAGAAGACATGCATAGCATTGTAGTTTTGGTCTAGGATAGTCAAAATTAGCATTGATTGAAATGTTCTGCTTATCAGTTGTTACATTCTCATCCCATGAGACAGAAAAAGCGATTTTTACGAAGGTGTCTGCCTGTCTGTAATCTGTAATCTGTAGGCACGATAACTTTCGAAAGATTGATCAGATTGGATTCTGCTGTGGCTTTATAATCCAAACATTATTATGTACCTGTATTTAGATTATAAGATAGTTACTTTGTAAAATAAAAAAAAGAGAAGGTTTATTTGTTTAGTTACAATTTTGTTTGTAAAAACTTGTATGTCAGTAGTACATAATAGTTCGTCTCGTCAAAAAGAAATGTCTCGTCATTCAAAGCGTCAAAACCGAGCAAGCGATGATAATTTTGAGTTTGAAGAGTGCGAAAAAGCCATAATGGACCACCATCTTCAATTAGTAAAAACTGACAACGGATTCGTAATCAGCGACCTAAAAAACCCTGTATACCGATTTTGGTAAACATTCATAAACAAAAAATTGTTTTATCAAAAAATATCAATGTAAGAAAAAAGTTGTCGGCTTCAAGCCACGATATTGGATGCTGCTATCTATAATTGAAAAAAACATATACATGTATTTTTAAGGTTAGGTTTGATGGATGCAAAAAAATCACAAACTATAAAAATCCAACGACGTTTTCGAGGTGAAAATTTACCATGAAAATTTTTTATCATACGAAATGTCGTGTTTTTTATTCAATAAACAAATATAACATTGTTAATATGCACTTTTTCAAAATTATGACTGCACCAATCGAAAGTTCAGACAATTTTACATCGAATATGATCTGTTCAAAAAGGCATAAAAAATCGTTCGTTTGGGTCTTAATGGGTTAAACCGAAGGAGCTTTAACCAAAGAGAACTTACAATCACCAAATGACAGTTATCGCTGATTTGACCTTTAATTTTAAAAGGCTTGTGCACAAATGTGGGGTAAAGAGAAAGAGCGAGCACGTAGCGCGCCTTGCGAATGTGCTCGTGCAGCGTGCAGCTTTTTTTTAAATTCGAGTTTCGAATGTTAGTTTAGTTTAAATTATCCCAAGTAGGCTACCATAAATCGAAATTCGTTTTTTGTTGGTGTAAATTTCATTATTTAATAGCTCATATGTTAGATTTTGGTAACAAAAAAGTGGCAAAAGTTGTTAATATTGGAATATTAATGTTACAACAGTATCAGCATTTTTCTCGTGAACGGTTAAACGGATTTTGACGGTTCTTAGAAACTTCTTAGTATTTATTTCCGTATTTCTCTCCAGAAAAAATCTTACAACAACGTGCAAAAAAATTTCAAATTGTTTAAAAACAATTGATATTTTTTAAACAAATTGCAACGTAAGAATCTTCTTAATCAGTTTAGCCGTTCACGAGAATAAATTAGATCATGTTGTAACATTGAATTTTCGTTGGTGGTCAATTTTGCAACAAATTTTTTTTGCTATCAAAATCTGCTGAAATCTTTTCGAAAATGAGGGCTATTTAAAAATTCCTTTTACAAGGAAAAGAGAAAATACTTTCGATTTATGGTGGCCTACTTGGTATAATTTTACGCAAACTAAAAATTCAATTTGAAAAAAGAGCTGGTAAGTAAAAAATTCGAATCAATGCAGATTTTGACTATACTAGAACCATACCACAATGCTACATAGGTCGCTTTTTTGGGTTTGCACTCTTTTTTTGGGTCTGAGTAATTATCTAAATTCAAGGCAAACTTGCAGTTCCTGTAATATTTCCCTATGTAATTTAATGTAATATAAGAACACCCCAAATGTCATTACCGTACGTTGTCCCAACCTCACTCTGTAAAAAGATAAACTGATTTTCTCATTTGCTTTTGATAATAACTTAAAAAGCGCGTACGTGTCAAGTTTGTAAACTTGAAAAGGAACAAAAGCTTAAGGTATGCAAATTTTTCAAGCCAAACCAATAATATTGCATAAGCCTCAAAGTCTGTCCATCGCTTTTTGTCATTTTTATCGTTATTGGGTTCTAAGTGTTAAAAACAAATTTCAATGTGGATATTTATTACGAGAATGTGTTTTTTATCCTATGTTAAAAAGTAGGTATTAGACGCTGTTCGCTGAGCGTTGCTAGCGCTACTTCGCATGTATCGTGTCAGCCTCGTAGATCCGAGTGCGGAGATCCTTTGAATCGCGACAATCATCGCATCTGTTTATATTATCGATAAGACGATTTATACTGATAAGTTACTGTGATCGTACGGAATTCGGCTGGGGCTAATTTTTTTTTATTTATTCAATCTTAAAATATGTTAATTAGGTCATCTTGTTCTCGTTTTATTTTATATTTTCAAAAGTAGGAAGAGGAAATTCAAGAGTAGGAAATAGGAGAGGAAGTATATTTAAGAAAATATTACATTTTGTACATAGTAGATAAGGATTAGGGATTAACTGCGGAGGCAGAAGCTGACAAGGCGAGGCAAAGCGAGGAAGGCAAGGTCGGCTTAGAGATAATTTGTGGATGAATGTTAGTTTTTGAGAGGTAGTTTTAAGGAAATTCTGTAAAAAATGGTAGTGTAAGCAAGTCAGTTTTTAAGACCAGTAGGCTGAAAAATAAACGTTTATCTATCTTGTGCAACTATGTGTGAAAAGAGTAAGTAATGGTTTAGGAGAGTGAATAGGGGGGAGATTGATGTGTTTAAATGTGTACAGGGGAGTTAAAGTTTTTTGTATTTTTTTTTGCGTGAAACTGTTTGTATGGATAGAGGAAGTTGGTGTATATGAGTTACTATGTTTAAAGGGATTGTTATGTGGGAGGGTCAGGGGGTTAATGAATTGTTAGTAAGGAGGGGGAATATGTATTTAATGGGTGAATAAATACAAGTCTCAGTATAAAGAGAAGGCTGCAGTGCGAGCGTAGGGGTAATTATTTTTGGGATATATAGTGTGTGATTTGTGTGCAATATACTGCCTGTTGATGTAAAGATGATTGGTGTTTTGTTTACACAAACGACAATTATCTTCCTCCAAGAACAATATACATACTTAGTCACACACTCTCTAATAACGCAAACAAGAAAAAATCACACGAAGAACTAGTACCTTTAAAGTTAATTCTCTGACACAGTCACTCAAGACAGTAACCGTTTCTCGCACCTACACGTTACACACTTAAACCTTACTCACTATCACACCAATCCCGTACACCCATCCCGTACACCCATCATGCAAAAGATTTCTTGCAACCTATGACAACACACCAATCATCTTTACTCCAACATACAGACTGTATATTAATCACTTTCCGCACTGACAAATGCAATTCAAGCACGCGCATCACATCTTGTATAACACAAAAGTAAGCCCTACATTCACACTTCAGCCTACACTGCAACACGTCCCTTTCTACAGAGAATTGTGCTTACTCACCCATGAAATATATATACCCCCTCCTTACTAACACTACACTAACTTGTACACAATCACTAGAATAACACTACCTTCCGTTGCTTCTAATACCTGAACACTTGATTATTGGGTGTTATATCCGAAACATATTTTGATCAGCATCACATCATGAGTTATTCCCCGAAGTTACAGAAAATTTGACCGAAAGGCCTTTTACTCATATTTGTGCGGGGTCCTATACAATATGTATAATGCTATGTATAATGCTTGGCAAATTTACAAGAATGGTTTATTATTTAAATAATATTTACAAACAAATTAGGAGTTCGGACAGTTTTCAACGAGAAGGATCAATTAATTTAAGGCATCAATACATAATAAGTAGTAATTATTGTATCAATTTTTAGAATCATATTCAGAGTTTAGCTACTTTTTAACGATTAGGCACAATTTGTTTACGGAATCAACTAAGTATGTCTTTCCTATGGATCTTTTCCATGTTGCTGTATTAATTTTCCAAAATTGTTAATTATTTCAATTATTTCAATTAAAATATTAAGAATTTCGATATTTTTTAACGAGTATGCCCAATTTTTTTCAGAATCAAGCAGCAATATCTTCACGATGACTTGTTTCTATAATACTCTGCAAATTCAGATTTTGGCTATTTTCAACAAACAAGCTAATTTTTTGTATAGGATTAACCAAGAATATCTTTGGAGTTACTTTTTTCTATGATGCTAAGAATATACTTTCTGATTACTCTTTTATATATTTCTTCTGTACATTTAAAAGAATGATTAATTATTTCAACATTTTCTGGAACAAAATGCAGAGTTCTTCTATTTTTCGACTAACAGGTACAATTTGTTTCCAGAGTCAACTAATAATATACATCCTTGGCTCATTATCTTTAAAGAAAACGGAAGCATTTTTTATCTTAGAATTGTAGTCGTTTCTCGCATAGTTCTGATGGAAAATTGAATTATTTATTTTTTAAAAGCTTCTTCATGTTTAAAACAAGACTTATTCGTTCAGAATTATCTACTTAACGAATTCATCTTTTATTTGTAGGCTTTCAAAAATTGTGCCAAATCTCAATGCAAACTGATTAGCCTTTTCGTAACATCATAAATATATGACATTGTCCTAAGACTATGACTTGGAATATTCAAGAAAGTATAAAAAGAGCAACCGCGTATTGTTTATTGCGTTAAGTTCTGACGATAAAAGCACGCAGGAAACCTTTACTTTGTTCCTATGAGGATTTGAAACTATTGGAATAATGAAGAAAGCACGAAATCATAATTAAGTTATTTTAATTTGACCTGAAAAATTGAACGAACTTGACTTGTAAAACCTGTATATGACTTGGAATTTTACTTGTCCCGTTAATCACTACGCTGTTAGAAAAACCCTTAAAACATGAAAAATAATGGTGTAAAAATAGCTGTAAAATAAAATAAAATCGTAATAAAAAGTATATGAATTCAATTGACGCAATTTTATGAGTGGAAATGAATTCTCAAGACGTAAAGTGACAAGCCCAATGTTTTATAAAGCTTTTTACATAATAATAATAATGCCATGGAGAGCCTCGGTGGCTCAGTGGTTAGACGCTCGGACCTCACCTCAGAGGTCCGGGGTTCGATCCCTGAGCCGGTACCTCTGGAAAATTTTTCTATGTACCTTTACCGAGGTTCT